>MJUU01053193.1:12745-26812 GCA_002080025.1 Modiolus philippinarum | reverse complement strand
TTCATTATTGCGTTCCTGGATATAATATCGAATATAAAATTCCCTTATGACATACAGGTATGCATTTACTCAAAAAAAGGAAAGATGTTTTATACGGGCATTTGCATTACAAAGGAAATAGAAAATGTCCCTCTAGTCAAAATACAGAGAGTTTCGTGATTGCAGGCATCGATTTTTATATCAGATATTTATTTTCTCAAATTCCGTAAAATTACAGGAAATTTCATATTTGGGGCATTGTTACAACCACTTTTGTAATCCCAACCACTTTTGTAATCCCTTGATTACAAATGTGGTTTTGGGTTACAAAAGTGGTTGGACTAAATGTCTTATCAACCACTTTTGTAATCCCTAACCACTTTTGTAATCCTACGATTTCAGATGTGTTTTAGAATTTTTGAAATCCAGAACCAATGTCACTTTAAGTATTAATCAACATTTTTTTATGTGAAACTCTTTGAGTTGAATCAGGGATTACAAAAGTGGTTGAACTTTCGAAAGTGGTAGACTTAGATTGTTTTATACCACTTTTGTGATCCCTCATCCTCTTTTGTTATCCCACGATTTAAAATGTGGTTTAGTATATTTGAAATCTAGAACCACTGTCACTTTAAGTAAAGATCGTCATTATTTTGATGAAACTCTTTGAGTTTGAATTAAGGATTACAAATGGGTTGAGATTTCAAAAGTGGTTGACTAAGAATTTTCATCAACCACTTTTGTAATCTCTTACCGCTTTTGTACTTCCTAACCTGTTTCGTAATCCATTGATTTAAAATGTGTTTTAGTATTTTTGAAATCCAGAACCACTGTCAGTTTAGGTAAGATTTATCAACCTCTTTTGTAATCCCTAATCACTCTTGTAATCCTAAGGTTTGCAAATGTGGATTAGAATTTTTGAATTTGAGAACCACTGTCATTTTGAGTAAAAATAAAGATTTTTTTTTTTTATGAAACTCTTTGAGTTGAATGACGGATTACAAAAGTGGTTAAGATTTCAAAAGTGGTTGACTAAGAATTTTTATCAACCACTTTTGTAATCCCTAACCACTTTTGTAATCCCTTACCACTTTTGTAATCCTACGATTTTAGATGTTTTTAATAATTTTTGAAATCAAAGAGAACCACTGTCACTTTGAGTAAAAACCAAGATTTTTTATGAAACTCTTTGAGTTGAATGAGGGATTACAAAAGTGGTTGAGATTTCAAAAGTGGTTGACTAAGAATTTTTATCAACAACTTTTGTAATCCCTAACCACTATTGTAATCCCTTACCACTTTTGTAATCCTACGATTTTAGATCTGTTTTAGAATTATTGAAATCAAAGAGAACCACTTGTCACTTTGAGTAAAAACCAAGATTTTTTTATGAAACTTTTTGCGTTGAATGAGGGATTACAAGTTAAGTGGTTGAGATTTCAAAAGTGGTTGACTAAGAAATTTTATCAACCATTTTTCTAATCCCTAACCTCTTTTGCAATCCCTAATCACTCTTGTAATCCTACGATTGCAAATGTGGTTTACAATTTTTGAAATCGAGAACCACTGTCATTTTGAGTAAAAACCAAGATTTTTTTATCAAAATCTTTGAGTTGAATAAGGGATTACAAAAGTGGTTGAGATTTCCAAAGTGGTTGACTAAGAATTTTTATCAACCACTTTTGTAATCCCTAACCACTTTTGTAATCCCCGACCACTTTTGTAATCCTACGATTTTAGATGTTTTTAAGAATTTTTTAAATCAAAGAAAACCACTGTCACTTTGAGTTAAAACCACGATTTTTTATGAAACTTTTTGAATTGAATGAGGGATTACAAAAGTGGTTGACTAAGAATTATTATCAACCACTTTTGTAATCCCTAACCACTTTTGTAATCCCTTACCACTTTTGTAATCCTACGATTTTAGATCTGTTTTAGAATTTTTGAAATCAAAGAGAACCACTGTCACTTTGAGTAAAATCCAAGATTTTTTATGAAACTTTTTGAGTTGAATGAGGGATTACAAAAGTGGTTGACTACGATTTTTTCAACCACTTTTGTAATCCCTCATCCACTTTTGTAATCGCACGATTTAAAATATGGTTTAGTTTATTTGAAATCTAGAACCAGTGTCACTTTAAGTAAAGATCGACATTATTTTGATGAAATTCTTTGAGTTGAACAAGGGATTACAAAATGGGTTAAGATTTCAAAAGTGGTTGACTTGTAATTTTTATCAACCTTTTTGGTAATCCCTAACCGCTTTCCTACTTCCTAACAACTTTTGTAATCACATGATTTCAAATGTGGTTTAGTATTTTTGAAATCCAGAACCACTTTCACTTAAGGTAAGATATATCAAACACTTTTGCAATCCCTTACCATTGCTGTAATCCTACGATTTCAGATGTGGTTTAGAATTTTTGGAATCAAGATCTGGTGTCAGTTTGTGTAAAAATCAAGATTTTTTTTATGAAACTTTGAGTTGACTGAGGGATTACAAAAGTGGTTGAGATGTCAAAAGTGGTTGACTAAGAATTTTTAGCAACCACTTCCGTAATCCCTAACTACTTTTGTAATCCTATGATTTTAGATGTGTTTTAGAATTTTTGAAATCCAGAACCAATATCACTTTAAGTAAAAATTAACATTTTTTATGAAACTCTTTGAGTTGAATGAGGGATTACAAAAGTGGTTGACTAAGATTCTTTTTTCAACCACTTTTGCAATCCCTCATCCCACGATTTAAGATATAGTTTAGTATATTTGAAATCTAGAACTACTATCACTTTAAGCAAAAATCAATGAGGGATTTTTAAACATTTTAAACATTTTATTTTATAATACTCCTGGAGTTAAATGAGGGATTACAAAAGTGGTTGAGATTTCAAAAGTGGTTGACTTAGAATTGTTATCAACCACTTTTGTAATCCCTAACCACTTTTGTAATCCTACGATTTCAGATGTGTTTTAGAATTTTTGAAATCCAGAACCAATGTCACTTTAAGTATAAATCAACATTTTTTTTTACGATTTTTGATGTGTTTTAGAATTTTTGAAATCCAGAACCAATATCACTTTAAGTAAAAATTAACATTTTTTTATGAAACTCTTTGAGTTGAATCAGGGATTACAAAAGTGGTTGAAATTTCAAAAGTGGTAGACTAAGATTGTTTATCAACCACTTTTGTAATCCGTCATCCTCTTTTGTAATCCCACGACTTAAAATATGGTTTAGCATATTTGAAATCTAGAGCCACTGTTACTTTAAGTAAAGATCGTCATTATTTTGATGAAACTCTTTGAGTTTGAATTAGGGATCACAAAATGGGTTAAGATTTCAAAAGTGGTTGACTAAGAATTTTCATCAACCACTTTTGTAATCTCTTACCGCTTTTGTACTTCCTAACCTGTTTTGTAATCCCATGATTTAAAATGTGGTTTAGTATTTTTGAAATCCAGAACCACTGTCTTTTTAGGTAAGATTCATCAACCCCTTTTGTAATCCCTAATCACTCTTGTAATCCTACGATTGCAAATGTGGTTTAGAATTTTTGAAATCGTGAACCACTGTCATTTTGAGTTTAAAATTAAGATTTTTCTATGAAACTCTTTGAGTTGAATCAGGGATTACAAAAGTGGTTGAGATTTCAAAAGTTGTTGACTAAAAATTTTTATCAACCACTTTTGTAATCCCTAACCACTTTTGCAATCCCCAACCACTTTTGTAATCCTACGATTTTAGATGTTTTTAAGAATTTTTTAAATCAAAGAGAACCACTGTCACTTTGAGTAAAAACCAAGATTTTTTCTATGAAACTTTTTGAGTTGAATGAGGGATTACAAAAGTGGTTGAGATTTCAAAAGTGGTTGACTAAGAATTTTTATCAACCACTTTTGTAATCCCAAACTACTTTTGTAATCCCCAACCACTTTTGTAATCCTACGATTTTAGATGTTTTTAATAATTTTTGAAATCAAAGAGAACCACTGTCATTTTGAGTAAAAACCAAATTTTTTTTTATCAAACTCTTTGAGTTGAATGAGGGATTACAAAAGTGGTTGAGATTTCCAAAGTGGTTGACTAAGAGTTTTTATCAACCACTTTTGTAATCCCTAACCACTTTTGTAATCCCTTACAACTTTTGTAATCCTACGATTTTGGATCTGTTTTAGAATTTTTGAAATCAAAGAGAACCACTTTGAGTAAAAACCAAGATTTTGTTATGAAACTCTTTGAGATGAATGAGGGATTACAAAAGTGGTTGAGATTTCAAAAGCGGTTGACTAAGAAATTTTATCAACCACTTTTGTAATCCCAAACCACTTTTGCAATGCTACGATTTTAGATCTGTTTTAGAATTTTTGAAATCAAAGAGAACCACTGTCACTTTGAGTAAAAACCAAGATTTTTTTATGAAACCTTTTGAGTTGAATGAGGGATTACAAAAGTGGTTGACTACGATTTTTTTAACCACTTTTGTAGTCCCTCATCCATTTTTGTAATCCCGAACCACTTTTGTAATCCCCAACCACTTTTGTAATCCTACGATTTTAGATGTTTTTAAGAATTTTTGAAATCAAAGAAAACCACTGTCACTTTGAGTAAAAACCAAGATTTTTTTTATCAAACTCTTTGAGTTGAATGAGGGATTACAAAAGTGGTTGAGATTTCAAAAGTGGTTGACTAAGAATTTTTATCAACCACTTTTGTAATCCCTAACCACTTTTGTAATCCCTTACAACTTTTGTAATTCTACGATTTTGGATCTGTTTTACGATTTTTGAAATCAAAGAGAACCACTTTGAGTAAAAACCAAGATTTTTTTATGAAACTCTTTGAGTTGAATGAGGGATTACAAAAGTGGTTGAGATTTCAAAAGTGGTTGACTAAGAAATTTTATCAACCACTTTTGTAATCCTACGATTTTAGATCTGTTTTAGAATTTTTGAAATGAAAGAGAACCACTGTCACTTTGAGTAAAAACCAAGATTTTTGTATGAAACCTTTTGAGTTGAACGAGGGATTACAAAAGTGGTTGAGATTTCAAAAGTGGTCGACTACGATTTTTTTAACCACTTTTGTAATCCCTCATCCACTTTTGTAATCCCACGATTTAAAATATGGTTTAGTATATTTGAAACCTAGAACCACTGTCACTTTAAGTAAAGGTCGACATTATTTTGATGAAACTCTTTGAGTTGAACGAGGGATTACAAAATGGGTTAAGATTTCAAAAGTGGTTGACTAGGTAGGAATTTTTATCAACCTTTTTGGTAATCCCTAACCGCTTTCCTACTTCCTTACAACTTTTGTAATCACATGATTTCAAATGTGGTTTAGTATTTTTGAAATCCAGAACCACTTTCACTTAAGGTAAGATATATCAACCACTTCTGCAATCCCTTACCATTGTTGTAATCCTACGATTTCAGATGTGGTTTAGAATTTTTGAAATCAAGATCTGGTGTCAGTTTGTGTAAAAATTAAGATTTTTTTTTATGAAACTTTGAGTTGAATGGGGGATTACAAAAGTGGTTGCCTAAGAATTTTTAGCAACCACTTTTGTAATCCCTAACCACTTTTGTAATCCTACGATTTTAGATGTGTTTTAGAATTTTTGAAATCCACAACCAATGTCAATTTAAGTAAAAATCAACATTTTAAGCTCACCTGGCTATGCCAGGGTGTGCTTTTGCCATCACTTGGCGTCCGGCGTCCGTCGTCCGTCCGTCGTCCGTCCGTCCGGCGTAAACTTTTCATTCAAAGATCTTCTCCTCTGAAACCACTGGGCCAATTGGAACCAAATTTGGTCACAAAAGTCCTTGGGTGGTCCCCTTTAAAAAGGGTATCCGGCAGGTCCGTACCTCATCCAAGATGGCCGCCAGCGGGAACATAGTTTTAACATTGGACCCTATGGGTAAACACATTCAAAGATCTTCTCAGAAACTACCAGTCCAATTACAACCAAACTTAGTCACAATGGTCCTTTGATGGTCTCTTCCATAAAAGGTATCCGGCAGGTCCGTACCTAATCCAAGATGGCCGCCAGCGGGGAACATAGTTTTAACATTGGACCCTATGGAAAAGACATTCAAAGATCTTCTTCTCAGAAACTACCAGTCCAATTATAACCAAACTTAGTCACAATGGTCCTTAGATAGTCCCTTCCAAAAAAGGTATCCGACAGGTCCTTACCTAATCCAAGATGGCCGCCAGCGGAGAACATAGTTTTAACATTGGACCCTATTGGTAAGCACATTAAAAGATCTTCTTCTCAGAAACTACCAGTCCAATTATAACCAAACTTAGTCACAATGGTCCTTAGATGGTCCCTTTCAAAAAAATGGTATGCGGGCAGGTCCGTACCTCATCCAAGATGGCCGCCAGCGGGGAACATAGTTTTAACATTGCACCCTATGGAAAAGACATTCAAAGATCTTCTCAGAAACTACCAGTCCAATTATAACCAAACTTAGTCACAATAGTCCTTAGATGGTCCCTTCCGAAAAAGGTTTTCGACAGGTCCGTACCTAATCCAAGATGGCCGCCAGCGGGGAACATAGTTTTAACATTGGACCCTATGGAAAAGACATTCAAAGATCTTCTCAGAAACTACTAGTCCAATCATAACCAAACTTAGTCACAATGGTCCTTAGTAGGTCCTTTCCAAAAAAGGTATCCGACAGGTCCGTACCTAATCCAAGATGGCCGCCAGCCGAGAACATAGTTTTAACATTGGACCCTATGGAAAAGACATTCAAAGATCTTCTTCTCAGAAACTACCAGTCCAATTATAACCAAACTTAGTCACATTATGGTCCTTAGATGGTCCCTTCCAAAAAAGGTATCCGGCAGGTCCGTACCTAATCCAAGATGGCCGCCAGCGGGGAACATAGTTTTAATATTGGACCCTATGGGAAAGACATTCAAAGATCTTCTTCTCAGAAACTACCTGTTCAATTATAACCAAACTTAGTCACAATGGTCCTTAGATGGTCCCTTCCAAAAAAGGTATCCAGCAGGTCTGTACCTAATCCAAAATTGCCGCCAGCGGGGAACATAGTTTTAACATTGAACCCTATGGGAAAGACATTCAAAGATTTTTTTCTCAGAAGCTACCCATCCAGTTATAACCAAACTTAGTCACACTGGTCATTAGATGGTCCCTTCTAAAAAAGGTATCCGGCAGGTCTGTACCTCATCCAAGATGGTCGCCAGCGGGAACATAGCTTTAACATTGGACCCTATTGAATATACATTCAAAGATCTTCTTCTCAGAAACTACTAGTCCAATTAGAACCAATCTAAGCCACAATGGTCCTTAGGTGGTCCCATCCAAAAAATGTATCTGGTAGGTCCGTACCTCATCCAAGATGGCCACCATCTGGAACATAGTTTTTACATTGGCCCTATTGATTTTAAGGGGAACCTCTGCCCAAATTTTTGAATTTTTGTTTGAAAAGTGGTCTGCATACTATGTATTACTTTAATTATAAGGGGAACCCCTGCCCCAATTTTTTTTAATGGTGTTCTGTTATGGGTTGAAATGGATGGTGGATCTTTCGGTTGCCATGGAAACCAAACAAGAATACTGTAATTTCAGAAAAAAAGTATTCTGCTAAATTTTATTTTTCGTTTTTCCTATTGGAAATGCCTTTTATCTATGTCAACCATGGTCCAGGTGAGCGATACAGGCTCTTGAGAGCCTCTTGTTTTATGAAACCCTTTGAGTTGAATGAGGGATTACAAAAGTCGTTGACTATGATTTTTTTCGACCAGTTTTGTAATCCCTCATCCCACGATTTAAAATATAGTTTAGTTTATTTGAAATCTAGAACTACTGTCACTTTAAGTGTAAAACTCTTGGAGTTGAATGAGGGATTACAAAATGGGTTAAGATTTAAAAAGTGGTTGACTAGGAATTTGTATCAACCATTTTTGTAATCCCATGATTTAAAATGTGGTTTAGTATTTTTAGCTCACCTGGCTAAGGCCAGGGTAAACTTTTGCCATCACTTTGCGTCCGTCGTCCGTCCGTCCGTCCGTCCGTCCGTCGTCCGTTCGGCGTAAACTTTTCATTCAAAGATCTTCTCCTCTGAAACTACTGGGCCAAACATGGCCACAATAGTCCTTGGGTGGTCCCTTACAAAAAAGGTGTTTTAGGTCTGCACGATTTCCAAGATGGCCACCAGCAGGAAACATAACTTTAACATTGGACCCTATGGGAAAACACTTTAAATGATCCTCCTCTATGAAACTATTTAGCCAATTGCAACCAAACTTGGCCACAATAGTCCTTGGGTGGTCCCTTACAAAAAAAGGTGTTTTTTAGGTCCACGCGATTTCCAAGATGGCCGCCAGCGGGAAACATAATTTTAACATTGGACCTATAGGAAAACACTTTCAAAGATCTTCTTCTCTGAAACTACTGAGCCAATTGGTGCCAAACTTGGCCACAATAGTCCTTGAGTGATCCCTTACAAAAAAGGTGTTTTTTAGGTCCGCGTAATTTCCAAGATGGCCGCCAGCGGGGAACATAGTTTTAACATTGGACCCTATGGGAAAACCTTTCAAAGATCTTCTTCTCTGAAACTACTGAGCCAATTGAAACCAAACTTGGCCACAATAGTCCTTGGGTGGTCCCTTACAAAAAAGGTGTTTTTAGGTCCGCGCGATTTCCAAGATGGCCGCCAGCGAGGAACATAATTTGTACATTGGACCCTATGGGAAAACACTTTCAAAGATCTTCTTCTCTGAAACTACTGAGCCAATTGCAACCAAACTTGGCCACAATAGTCCTTTGGTGGTCCCTTACAAAAAAAGGCGTTTTTTTAGGTCCGCGCAATTTCCAAGATGGCCGCCAGCGGGGAACATAGTTTTAACATTGGACCCACGGGAAAACATTTTCAAAGATCTACTTCTCTGAAACTGCTGAGCCAATTGGTGCCAAACTCGGCCACAAAAGTCTTTGGGTGGTCCCTTACATAAAAGGTGTTTTTCAGGATCGTGCAATTTCCAAGATGGCCACCAGCGGGGAGCATAGTTTTAACAATGAACCCTATGGGAAAACACTTTCAAAGATCTTCTTCTCTGAAACTACTTAGCCAATTGGTACCAAACTGGGCCAAAATAGTCTTTTGGTGGTCCCTTACAAAAAAGGTGTTTCTTAGGTCCGCGCAATTTCCAAGATGGCCGCCAGCGGGGAAAATATTTTTAACATTGGACCCTATGGGAACACACTTTCAAAGATTTTCTTCTCTGAAACTACTGTGCCAATTGGTACCAAACTTGGTCACAATAGTCTTTGGGTAGTCCTTTACAAATAAGGTGTTTTTCAGGATTGCGCTACATTCAACATGGCCGCCATCGGGACATACTTTTAACATTGGACCCTATGGGAAAACACATTCAAAGATCTTCTCCTCTGAAACTACTGGGCCAATTGGAACCAAACTTGACCATAATAGTCCTTAGGTGGTCCTTTGTAAAAGAGGTGTTTTTCAGGTCAGCGCGATATTCAAGATGGCCGCCAGCGGGAAACATAGTTTTAACATTGGACCCTATGGGAAAACACTTTTAAAGATCTTCTTCTCTGAAACTACTGAGCCAATTAGAACCAAACTTGGTCACAATAGTCCTTATGTGGTCCCTTGCAAAAAGGTGTTTTTCAGGATTGCTCTATATCCAACATAACCGCCAGTGGGAACTTAGATTTAACATTGGACCCTATGGGAAAACACATTCAAAGATCTTCTCCTCTGAATGTAATGAGCCAATTGGAACAAAACTTGGCCGCAAAAGTTATTGAGTAGTTCCTTGAAAAATGGTGTTTTTCAGGTCAGCGCGATATCCAACATGGCGACCAGCGGGGAACTTAGTTTTTACATTGGACCCTAAGGGAAAACACAGTCAAAGATCTCCTCTGAAACTACTTAGCCAATGGAACCAAACTTGGTCAAAATAGTCTTTATGTGGGACCCTGAAAAGAAAACTGTTTTTTTAGGTTCACACTTATCCAAGATTGCTGCAAGCAGGGAACATTGTTTACATTGGACCACATGGGAAACACTAACAAAGGTCTTCTCCCCTTTAACTAATTAGGGATATTGGATTTATAGTTTAACTATATATATGGGCTCATTAACATAAAATGTCTATGTTAATCAAGGGCCAGGTGAGCGATACAGGCTCTTGAGAGCCTCTTGTTGAAATCCAGAACCACTGTCATTTTAGGTAAGATTTATCAACCTCTTTTGTAATCCCTAACCACTCTTGTAATCCTACGATTGCAAATGTGGTTTAGAATTTTTGAAATCAAGAAACACTGTCACTTGGAGTAAAAATCTAGATTTCTTTGTGATACTCTTTGAGTTGAACGACGGATTACAAAAGTGGTTCAGATTTCAAATGTGGTTGACTAAGAATTTTTATCAACCACTTTTGTAATCCCTAACCACTTTTGCAATCCTACGATTTCAGATGTGTTTTAGAATTTTTGAAATCCAGAACCAATGTCACTTTAAGTAAAAATCTACATTTTTTATGAAAATCTTTGAGTTGAATAAGGGATAACAAAAGTGGTAGACTAAGATTGTTTATCAACCATTTTGTAATCCCTCATCCTCTTTTGTAATCCCACGATTTATGATATCATAAACCAAAATGGTTTAGTATACTGTTAACTGGGAAATTTTCGCGCCGTCTTAATTTCGCGGTAAATTGACAAGATTTTTGTTCGCGAAGTTTTGAATTCGCGTTGCCACATTTTTTACCATAGACTTCAATAATAGACAAGTATATTCGCGCAGTTTTATTTTCGCGCTTCCATTCCAAACGCAAAAATGGCGAAAATAAAACCGCCGCGAAAATTTCACGGTGTACAGTATTTGAAATCAAGCACCACTGTCACTTTAAGTAAAGATCGTCATTATTGTGATGAAACTCTTTGAGTTTGAATTAGGGATTACAAAATTGGTTAAGATTTCAAAAGTGGTTGACTAAAAATTTTCATCACCCACTTTTGTACTTCCTAAACTGTTTTGTAATCCCATGATTTCAAATGTGGTTTAGTATTTTTGAAATCCAGAACCACTGTAACTTTAGGTAAGATTTATCAACCTCTTTTGTTATCCCTAACCACTCTTGTAATCCTACGATTGCATATGTGGTTAAGAATTTTTGAAATCAAGAACCAATGTCACTTGGAGTAAAAATCAAGATTTTTTTTATGAAAGTTATTGAGCTGAACGAGGGATTACAAAAGTGGTTAAGATTTCAAAAGTGTTTGACTAAGAAATTTTATCAACCACTTTTGTAATCCCTCATCCACTTTTGTAATCCTACGATTAAAAATTTGATTAGTATATTTGAAATCTAAAACCACTGTCACTTTAAGTAAAGATCGAAATTATTTTGATGAAATTCTTTAAGTTGAAGGAGAGATTACAAAATGGGCTAAGATTTCAAAAGTGGTTGAGTAGGAATTTGTATTAACCATTTTTATAATCCCATGATTTCAAATGTGGTTTAGTATTTTTGAAATCCAGAACCATTGTCACTTAAGGTAAGATTATCAACTACTTTCGTAATTCTTACCAATCTTGTAATCCTACGATTTCAATTGTGGTTTACAATTTTTGAAATCCAGAAGCACTGGGCTATTCCTTCATGTAAGAGATCACGAAAATTTCAAGTACAGAATTTAAGAGTATAAATACAAAGAACTGCAGGGATAAAAAAAAAGAGGAAAATCTTTAAGTAGTCTTACACTAAGAAAAAATGTTGTGGAGAATTGCGCAAAATCTTACAGTAGTCTTCTACTAAGGAAGAAGTTTGCGAAGAATTGCGGAGAATCTTTCAGTAGTCTCCTACTGAGAAAAAAGTTTGCGGAGAATGGCGCAGAATCTTACAGAAGCCTTATACGAAGAAAAAATTTTGCGGAGAATTGCGGAGACTCTTACAGTAGTCTTATACTAATGAAAAAGTTTGCGGAGAATTGGCAGAATCTTTTAGTAGTCTCCTACTTAGGAAAAATTTTGCGGAGAATTGCGCAGAATCTTACCGTAGTCATATAATAAGGAAAAATTTTGCGGAGAATGTGGAGAATCTTATAGTAGTTTTATACTAATGAAAAAGTTTGCGGAGAATTGTGGAGAATCTTTCAGTAGACTCCTACTAAGAAAAAACTTTGCGGAGAATTGCACAGAATCTTTTAGTGGTCTCCTACTTAGGAAAAAGTTTGCGGAGAATTGCACAGAATCTTTTAGATATCTCCTACTTAAAAAATAGTTTGCGGAGAATTGCTGAGAATCTTACAGTAGTCTTAAACTAAAGAAAAAGTTATCGGAAAATTGAGGAGAATCTTACAGTAGTCTTCTACTAAGGAAAAAGTTTGCGGAGAATCTTACAGTAGTCTTATACTAAAGAAAAAGTTTGCAGAGAATTGGGCAGAATCTTACAGTAGTCTTCTACTAAGGAAATAGTTTGCGGAGAATCATTTAGTAGTCTCCTACTTATGAAAAAGTTTGCGGAGAATTGCGGAGAATCTTACAGCAGTCTTGTACTAAAGAAAAAGTTTGCAGAGAAATGCACAGAATCTTTTAGTGGTCTCCTACTTATGAAAAAATTTGCGGAGAATCTTACAGTAGTCTTAAACTAAGGAAAAACTTTGCTTAGAATTGCGTAGAATCTTACAGTAGTCTTCTACTAAGGAAAAAGTTGGCGGAGAATTGCGGAGAATTTTACAGTAGTCTTCTACTTAGAAAAAAGTTTGCGGAGAACTGCGGAGAATCTCACAGTAGTCTTCTTCTAAAGAAAAAATACAGTAGTCTTCTACTAAGGAAATAGTTTGCGGAGAATTGCTGAGAATCTTTTAGTAGTCTCCTACTTATGAAAAAGTTTGCGGAGAATTGCGGAGAATCTTACAGTAGTCTTGTACTAGAGAAAAAGTTTGCAGATAATTGCACAGAATCTTTTAGTGGTCTCCAACTTAGGAAAAAAATTGCGGAGAATCTTACAGTAGCCTTATACTTAGGAAAAAAATTGCTAAGAATTGCGGAGAATCTTACAGTAGTCTTCTACTAAGACAAAAGTTTGCGGAGAATTGCGGAGAATCTTACAGTAGTCTTCTACTAATAAAAAACTTTGCGGAGAATTGCACAGAATCTTTGAGTGGTCTCCTACGTAGAAAAAAGATTGCGGAGAATTTTGGAGAATCTTACAGTAGTCTTCTACTAAGATAAATGTTCGCGAAGAATTGCGGAGAATCTTACAGTTGTCTTCTTCTAAGGAAAAAGTACAGTAGTCTTCTACTAAGGAAAAGTTAGCTGAGAATTGCACAGAATCTTACAGTAGTCTCCTACTTAGTAAAAAGTTTGCGGAGAATTTCAGAGAATCTTACAGTAGTCTTATACTAAAGAAAAAGTTTCACGGAGAATTGCACAGAATCGTTAAGTAGTCTCATACTTAGGAAAAAGTTTACGGAGAATCTTACAGTAGTCAACTTTGCAGAGAATTGTGAAGAATCTTACAGTAGTCTCATACTAAAGAAAAAGTTTCCTTATCTACCAAGGAAAAAGTTTGCGGAGAATTGCGGAGAATCTTACAGTAGAGTTCTACTAAGGAAAAGTTTGCGGAGAATTGCGGAGAATCTTTCAGTAGTCTCCTACTAAGAAAAAAGTTTGCGGAGAATTGCACAAAATTGTTTAGTAGTCTCATACTTAGGGAAAAGTTTGTGGAGAAAATAGGAGAATCTTACAGTCTTCTACTAAGGAAAAGTTTGCGGAGAATTGCGGAGAATCTTACAGTAGTCTTATACTAAGGAAAATGTTTGCGGAGAATTGCGGAGAATCTTACAGTCGTCAAGTTTGCGGAGAATTGTGAAGAATCTTACAGTAGTCTCATACTAAAGAAAAAGTTTCCTTATCTACCAAGGAAAAAGTTTGCGGAGAATTGCGGAGAATCTTACAGTAGAGTTCTACTAAGGAAAAGTTTGCGGAGAATTGCGGAGAATCTTTCAGTAGTCTCCTACTAAGAAAAAAGTTTGCGGAGAATTGCACAAAATTGTTTAGTAGTCTCATACT
>MJUU01053193.1:0-12734 GCA_002080025.1 Modiolus philippinarum | reverse complement strand
AACAGGATTTAGGGAAAGGGACCCCATGGAGACCCCTTAACATAGCCCTAACTCACTAATTCCCTTTGGATAACCCTAACAATTTCCCTGACTGAAACCTAGCATTTTACTTGACTTATATATATTACATCTTATCCTTTCCCAAAATATAATTAACCCAACCCTTTCCATATAAATTAAATAATAAACCCTTCAGTTCCCTTACCGTTACTCTTTATATAGCACCATTATAACCCTTTCACTCTATTTATCCTGAATTCTTTTCAAGCCTACCCTTACCAAACCAAAATTGTTGCGGCAATATTACCGCAGTATTGTGGCTATATTGGGGCAACAACCTTTTTATCACCAGAACAGAACTGAACTCTTTCAAATGTTACCGCTAACGGTGACAACCTCTGGTGACATTCTGGCTACCAAAAATTACTAGCCCTTTCCCTAAATTTAACCCCAACCCTTTCACTGACTATAACCCTAACCATTTCCCTAAATATTACTCTAACCTTTTCCCTGACTATAACCCTTACCCTTTCCCTGATTAAAACCGTTACCATTTCCCTAAATATAATCCTAACCCTTTCTCCAGCTATAACCCTAACCATTTCCCGAGACTATAATTCCAACCATTTCCTTAAACATTACCCAACCTTTCCGTGATTATAACCCTAAGCATTTCCTCAAATATAACCCTAACCATTTCCCTGACATAATCCTAACCCTTTTCTCCACTATAGCCCTAACCATTTCCCTGACTATAACCCAATCATTTCCTTTTATATAACACTAACCCTTTTCCTGACTATAACCATTACCATTTCCCTTAATGTTACAATATAACCCTTTCCTTTACTATATCTCTGACCATTTCCCTAAATATAACCCTAACCATTTCCCTGACAAACCCTAACCCATTCCTTGACTATGTAACCCTAACCATTTCCCTAAATAATTCCCAACCCTTTCCCTGATTATAACCCTAACCATTTCCCTAAATGTAACTTAAACCCTTTCCCTGACTATAACCCTAACCAACTCTGACCCCTACTCTAAGTATAACCCTAACAATTTCCCTAATTAATAGCCCTAACCCTTTCCCGGACTATAACCCTAACCCCGACTACAATCCTAACCCTTTTCCAAACTATAATCCTTATAATTAGGTAGCTTTGACCTACATTTTACACTTCGTTGACTTTGGTTAAGATTTGCATTAATCACCATTTCTCAACAACTACACATTATAGGACAACGATTTTTCATCAAATTAATTGCCTTGATGAGTTTTACCCAAATTATTGACAATTTAGTGGTTTTGACCTACATTTTATCCTTCAGTAACTTTGCGTTTAAGTCTATTTCTGAACTACTATCCATTGTAGCATCATGATATTTCACTGCAAGATTCATCTAAAAGAGATCTGCCCATCGCACCAACATTTGGATGTCCATGACTCACATTTTATGGTTGAATGACTTTGGTTAAATTTTGCATTTCATCACAATTCAGTGAGGGGAACATATTTTATGAATGATGGACTTGGGTTAATCTGTTGCGATAACTTTATTGGCGCCGCATCAGTGTCTTACAGACCCATTCTCTAGTTTCTTTTGTTTTTTTACCATGCTTCACACTCATGGATAGATCCATGTGTTTGGATAACACACAAATACTTAAGTATATTTAATGTCTTTTTTTATACATATATCATAAAACATTTGCATACTGCAAACTTCATGTTTCGTTTTATAATAGAATCTTATAAACTTTGAACTTTGAACTATAGTTTCTCAGTAACTTTGAGTGATAGGTCAATGATATCTGGTATGTAGGTGTCTTAGGTAATACATGACAGTCTGTTATGTGGCTTTACCAACTTTTTCCTAAGTATTATACAGCCCACTGGAGATTCTCCGCAATTATCTGCTGACCTTATCCTAAGTACTATTCTGCCAACTTGAGATTCTCCGCAATTCTCCGCTGACTTTTTCCTAGGTACTATACTGCCCACTTGAGATTCTCCGTAATTCTCCACTGACTTTTTCCTAGGTACTATTCTGCCCACTTGAGATTCTCCGTTATTCTCCACTGACTTTTTCCTAGGTACTATACTGCCAATTGGAGATTATCTGCATTCTCCGCTGACTTTTTCCTAAGTACCATACTGCCCACTGGAGATTCTCCGCAATTCTCCGCTGACTTTTTTCAAGTAACTGTACTGCCCACTGGAGATTCTCCACAATTTTCCGCCGACTTTTTCCTAAGTACTATACTTCCCATTGGAGATTCCCTGCAATTCTCCACCAACTTTCCGATTTTTTTTATACTGCCCACTGGAGATTCTCCGCAATTCTCCGTCGTCTTTTTCATAAGTATTATATTGCACTCTGGAGATTCTCCGTAAATCTCAGCTGACTTTTCCTAAGTTTTATACTGCCGCTAACTTCTGCCTAGGTATTATACTGCATTGGGAAATCTCGGCAATTATCCGCTGATTTCTTCCTAGGTATGATACTGCATTGAAGATTCTCCGCAATTCTCTGCTGACATTTTCCTAAGTATTATACTACCTTTGAGATTCTCCGCGATTCTTAGCAAATTTTTGGCAAGTATTATACTGCCTTGGAGATTCTCCGCAATTCTCCGCAAAGTTTATCTGATGTATTATACTCCAAAGGAGATCCTCCGCCAACTTTTTACCAAGTATTATACAGCCCACTGGAAATTCTCCGCAATTCTCCGCTTACTTCTTCCTTAGGTATATACTGAATTGGGGATTCTCCACAATTTTCCGATGACATATTCCTGAGACACTACCTGTGAGATTTTCCGCGATTGTCCGCAAACTTTGTCCAAAGAATTATACTGGCTTGGAGATTCATCACAATTCTCCGCAAACTTTTTCTTAAATATAATATTCCCATGGAGATTCTCCGCAATTCTCCGCTTACTTTTTCAGTAGATATGTAGAATGGTTAGGAGAGTTTTTATTTTAGTATTTTCATGATCTCTTACATGAAGTATGAACCAAGCACTGTCACTGTAAGTAAAGATCAACAGTTTTTATAAATCTCTCTGTGTTGAATGAGGGATTACAAAAGTGATTGAGATTTCAAAAGTGATTGACTCAGAATTTTTATCATCCACTTTTGTAATCCCTAACCACTTTAGTTATCCCACCATTTAAAATGTGGTTTAGTATTTTTGAAATTCAGAACCACTGTCACCTTAAGAAAAAAATCAACATTTTTTATGAAACTCTCGAGTTGAATGAGGGATTACATTAGTGGTTGAGATGTCAAAAGTGGTTGACTAAGATTTTTTTCAACCTCTTGTGAAATCCCCAACCACTTTTGTAATCTCTAACCAATTTTGTAATCCCTAACCACTTTTGTTATCTCATGATTTAAATGTGGTTTAGTATTTTTGAAATCCAAAACCACTGTCATTTTTAGTAAAGATCAACATTTTAATGCCCCCTTCACCTACAGTTCTGATTCTAGGAAGTTTTTATTTTGCAGATCTTTTGTACCTATATTGAAGATATGCATGTGGTAAGGATTTTGATTTTGGTTATTTTTTGTTAAATTATACATTGTTGAATTTAGTCATTTTGGTAATTTAGTAATACAGGGTACATAGTTTGTCCGTACAACTCCTCCTACAGTTTTGATGCTAGGGAGTTCTTATTTTGCAGATAATTTGAACCTATATTGAAGATGTGCATCTTGGAAGGATTTTGATTTTGATGCATTTTTGGAAAAATACACACTGTTGAACTTAGTCATTTATCGGGTGAAGAATAATAGAGGGTACATAGTAATCCTCCTACAGTTTTGATGCTAGGAAGCTTTTATTTTGCAGTTCATTTGTACCTATATCAAAGATGTGCATGTGGTATGTATTTTGATTTCGGTTCTTTTTTTTTCAAAAACTTTTCATCTTTTGGTTATATAGTAATAGAGGGTACATAATCTATTTGTGCAACCTAGAGTAACATGTGTTTAGCGGGGGCATCATATATTTCTTACAGACACATATATTACTAAAAAAATCCCAATTTGATTCAACCTTGCGCGGGGGCATGTCATCCTCTAGTTTCATGAAACTGTTTGAGTTCAGTTGAGTTCAACTTAGGAAGGATCAGCTGGCAGAGAGGTTAAAACAGCCAAGGGAAAGCTGAAGAAAAAATCAAAGTGACGTCCAGGCGCGAAGTCTTAGGAAGAGTATACAGCACGGTGACCCTCGAAACACTGAAGCCACATGACAGGGAAACATTCATTATGTTCATGCAAATGAGCCACGGCATAATCCGAAGCAAGATATCAAAGGCCCTAGCAGAGAAGAGAGGGTTGAAGGTGCAACTGCTACCCCGGGTGGAGATGGCGAAGATCGCTCCGACACCAATATATCTACGAAACCCGATATTTCTTGTCAACCTTGACCACCATCACCAAGTCGTTAAGCCTGGACCAGGTGATAGCGCAAATTGGGGGAAAGATCACGGAGGGATGGCAGATTTCCAGAGCTGAGGTAGTGGGTGGACCCTTGGACACAATGAAGAGAATTCAGTTGAATGAATACAAACAACTCGCGGGAAGCTCATATATCCCACTTTCCAAGAATCTTGCAGCCAAAAAGGCAATGATCAATATTCAGATAACATAATACCGAAGTCAAAATAATGATCTGAAGTTTTTCAAATGGTCTATCCTCTCGGTGCTTCATCAGGGGGAGGTAGACCATACACGTACCAATCGAGTGACTATACGCGAAGTGGCTATCCAGCCCAAGCTCGATGGGTTCAATTTCCGGTCTCACTCCGTGCGATATATAGGTTGGAGAAGCTAAATGAGGGCATCAAGGTGAACGTCTACGAGCTCGACGGGTTGAAGAATGGAGGGGTCTGCCCTCTGCCGATCTGCAAAAGAGAAGACGGCGGGCGCAGTTCTTAGATCGTTTGCTATTGGCTATATTGGCTAATGCTGAGACAAGACACTACTGGGTAATTCATCTACACCGTTTTGACGGCGCAGGTAACCGATCACGATGAGAAAGCTTACTCTGACGCCGGTACCTTAACACCTTCACCTGGCAAGATATCTTGGACAAGCACATATTGTATTGCGGCCAGAAGTAGGCAGGAGAAATCGAGATGCCGGGCGAAGGAACCTTCGTTAGTTTTAAGAATCACATCTAATCCGATCGCTGTAGGTACCCTTCTTCGTCTACGCAGTGCTTCACGACCAAAATCGAGCCTAAGCCGGCGAAGTTTGGCGTTGATGGAATCCTGCAGCTACTTGAGCGCATGCTGAAGTCTACCGCCCAGAAGCTAGAAGTGGACAGGCTCTCAAAATCCCATACCAAAGTCATCTAGAAGCGCATTACATCGGAGTTCTGCTACCGTATTAAGTGTTTCGATGAGACGATATATATCATAGAGCCAACCGATGACCTACATCCTGCAGAGAAAATGGGAGGACATGGATGAGATCATCATGGACCGGCAGACGAACGATATATATCAGCAGAAAGACTTCAAGAAGCCCGAGAAGATGGAAGGGGGGCAAGAAGGTCTTTGCGGAAGCCACCAAGTGCTTCATCTGCGACCAGGAGCTCAGGAGAAGATAGGGTAAGAGGCAACTGCCATTTCACGGGTAGATTCAGATGGGCCACGTACAGTGATTGCAACCTCAATTACCAGGCAATAAAAATTCATCCCGTTCATCTTTCATAATCTGGAATGCTACGATGTTCATCTCCTCATCAAGGCACTGGGCGCCAACAAGGGCAAGATTGGCTGAAAACCTAACAAGGAAGAACGCTACATCTTTTTTCACCAAGAGCATACCAGTCGGCGAGTACAAGGATAAAAAGGACATCTACCTTGAAACTGACGTTGTCTTGCTCATTCGACATTTTCCGAAAATTTCCGTTTATGTGCATGAAGCATCATGGACTCAATCCGGCGCACTACAAAACCGCACCAGGATTAACCTACGATGCAGCACTCAATTTGAGCTCGAGCTAATTACCGACCCCAATATGCTGCGCTGGGTTTGGCTGGGATACCCATGGTTTCTTAGAAATATGCCTGGACGAACAACCCCTGCGTGCAGAGCTACGACCCGCGCAAACCGACCAACTATACCAATAACTTCTACGGATGGCGATGAGTCGGGCACCTCCCGCCAAAGCTTTCAAGTGGATTGACATCTCGGAATATCTCCGCATGCTCGGCGAGGAGGATGGGCAAGGACTGACATGAAAAATATACCTTGCGTTTTATAAAAGTACAATGTTTTTTTTTTATCAAAAATTCTAACGCCCTTAAAATACTGAGGCTTCATTCCGTGTATGGCACTTGGTGGATGTCCTTGGTACTGGATTTGGCTTCCTATTTTGATATTTTGGTAGTGAGTACATCTTTTTTTTGGATTATGGCTTTCCATATCACTTGATTCTTATGCTGCTGCAGGGAGGTTGCTCCTTGATACACGTGTACAGCATAACGAAATTTGCTATTTATTATGCAACTTTGGTATTTTTGTATTTTTTATATCTTTGAAGTTGGTCTCGAGTACCCCAAGGAGCTCCACGATCACCAAAACGACTTTCCCTTCGCACCGGAATTTAAGGAGAATAACTGATTCAGGAGGCTGGTGGCCAACCTCCACGACAAGGAGAAGTACGTGTTCCACTACGTGAATCTAAAGAAGTACCTTGCATTTGGGTCCGAAGATGAAGATCCATCGTGTCCTCCGGTTTACCCAGAGCCCACGGTTTAGGGCGTACGTGGTGAAGAATACCGCTTGCAGGGCCTTTGTCACCAACACCTTCAAGAAGAACTTCTTCAAACTGATGGTCATATTCTTGCGTGGAGAGTATTCGGAACAAGGTGGAGATGCGACAGGTCAATAGCGATACCAACAGGCAGCTGTTGGCGACACCTTCTTCAGTGAGGATCTGGCTGCGGTCCACCTGCATAGCACAAAGCTGGTTTTCGATTAACCGATCTATCCTGACCTATCGAAGGCCCTGACGTCCAAGGTCGTCTATGATTATCTCAAGCCCAAGTATGGTGACCGAGCCAGCAACTGCTACACTAATACGGATAGCCTGCTTTGAGATATTCGGACGTGGACTTTGAAGATCTTATGGTGGCTTTGAGTTGTTATTGCTCCCCTTAGGGTCGTTGTCTCTTTGACACATTCCCCGTTTCCCTTCTTTTTCTTATTATATAAGAATATGACCTAGAGTGCGCAGCAGTGTTGGACACCTCCAACTGCGCTGCAGACCATGCTTCCTGTATCTATACTGGAGTCAATAAGAAAGTGCTCGGCAAGTTCAAGGGTGAGTTTGCCGACCACCCGATGATCGAAAACATTAGCCTTCAAAGTGGATCAAGCGGAGTGCAAGAAGGTTAAATGCGTGAAGAACTTGCCTGTACGTACCTAAGATCATTTCGGAAGGAAGGAAGGACGCTTGAGGAGGTCATCTTTGTGCTAAAGATAAATGAATAAGATCAGAAATCACTCTACCAAGCACATGCCCATCTTGCGGATGTATCAGGATCTTGATATGAGCCATCAACGAATCACCAGTCTTGGATGGCCACGTGATAGCTAGGACGCCGTCACGAAGAGAAGGGTCAACCTCATGATGAAGGATAGCCTGATAGGTATCGCGGTTGACCTAGAGGCAGAGCTCTGTGAAACCCTCGAGGTGGTGAAGAAACTCTATGACCGCATCGAGATAGAGATGGCAAAGTGCTAACTCATAGCAGGAGGTAAGGTGATGCGTCGGATATCGATAGGGCATGCAACCCGCAAATTGCCAGAGGGGTCCAAACAGACGAGCAAGTGGCCACGGGATGGTACGCTAAGAAATGGCAGGAGCTGGCAGCAAGCATGCAGGCTAGGATAAACTATAAAACAAGAACAAGTCTAGCAGGTCCAGACGAAGGGTTGGCGTTATTATTATTCAATTGGTTCAATCATGTCGTTTGATTGTTTTCACACCACTTACTAGGGCTGGTACACCATAGTCTTTCTGGTATCTCTCTCGAGGGACCGAAAAGATAACCGATGGGGCTTATTGCCGGTCGGATTGCTTTTTCCAGGAATTAAAACCTGCTTATCTCATCGTCGTTGAATTCTTTGAGGCAATAGGTGTGTGGATGCGTATTAAAGGCTTGAGAGATTAGGGAAAATACCCTAGGTCCAGCCAAGAGTATATCACTTCTTCAATGTGTACATTTTCTTGGTGATCCGGACTTTATCTCCGACGTCGAATCGCTGCAGCTTCATTGGTGATAGATCCCCGTAAAGGTTCAAGACGACCTTGGCCTGGCGTTCTTTCTGGTGGCGGCGGTTGGATTTAGCTTGATTCATCGGAGCTTGGTGGTATTAAATAGGCGGACGAGATCATTCAAGACGGGGAGACAAGTGCCCGTGAAAGTGGCCGAGAAGTACTTTAACACCTTCTCCTTCATGCTACGACACCAGCATTCCACCACTCTCGACTTCTCTTCGTTCTCGCTTAGGTGGAACTCCACGTCGCGCTTCCGGAGAAGATACATGATCTCACGATTATAAATTTCTGTGCATTTATTGGTCCATAGCTTCTCTGGTTTGCGATCCTTGAAGATTGTCCGAAAGGCATCCGGCAAGAAGCACCTTTCTTATTCTTGAGCGGCACTAGTCAGCCGTCCTTGAAGAAGACGTCGATGATGCTCAAGAGGGACTGTTATAGATAATCAAATATTGTTAACATTCTATAATGCATTGTATTCATTGTTTTTATTTTGTATGGCCTTAAAATAATGTAATTTGTTTGGCCTAGTTATGTAAACAATGGTCAAGGTTATTAAACCTTAGAACATGTAGATTTTTCTAGAACATTGACTTAATATTTAACACATAGAAATTTCTAGAAGTTTTCCTTACATAATCATTTTAGTCATTTGACTATCAGTTGATATGGAATGTTCAAATAATATCTTGTTAATGATTTTTCTAGAAAGAATAAATGTATATATATCAATATACCAAGTACCAGGGTTAGGTCAGTCAGTTTAATAAGTTTATACAGGATTAATTGGTTTATACAGGATTATTATGCACATCTTTTGTATTGGAAATCGACATCAGTTATTGTGAATCTATTATCAACTATTTAGTGAGGATTATAAGGAATCATTCATCTGGACATTTATTGGTGGACTTTAGTGAACTAATAATTTGGATATTTACTTGGACTTCATTATTGTCAGATAAGTCATATTTTGTATTAATTTGTAAATCATTATTTTTTTTCGTCTTATTAAAAGTTAATTTTGAGCCAATTTTGTTTTATCATTGCTGACTTAAATTTACAATGATTTATTGGTCATTTCTACCACATAACAGTACTTGAAACCTCGGTTTTGGCGAGAAAAGGCACTAATATCTGGGAGATCGGCAGCCTAAGTCTCGTTCTAACTACCCTACCATCTCGCAACACTTCTAGAATTGGCGCTGGACTTGATTATGTAGTTTTCTGACCTTCGGCTAGTTCATCCGTACCCTTTCCCCCCAAGCCCACCCCAAATCTTGCTGTGGTATCGATAATTTGTCTTCCATGCTCGAAGCTTTCGAGGACAGTGGGATTAGGAATTGCATCGGTGGAGGCCAGCATCTTCTTATCGCAGCTTTCATTGCGTGCGACTGCTTACTTCGGTATTTCAGGCCGTGCATTGCCAATTTGTATAGATGTTGAAAACTTCACCTACGATCAGCCTACTGCGAGTAGGCATAACCACGTTCTGCTTCCGTATCCATCCGTCTTAGTTCTGATCATCATGAAATCGGACTGAGAAAAAAACAACGCTGCTGAATAACCTCCTCCTGATGGACTACTCGACTACGATCGACTCTACCAGCCTATACACCAGCTGCTGTGTTGGGTGCTGGGGCAAAGGCTTACGAAAGACGATTTCCGTGACCTTCTATCGAACAAGGATAACTATCCCCGTTTCATGATCGACGTCGTTAACATGATGAAGCCACCACCCAAACCAAGTGGTTACAAATACTTTTTCGAGCATGAAAGCGACGTGTGCGACCCTTGTGACCTCAACCCCTCTCAAAAGGATCTCATAGTTTTTCTACGACTCTGATGCTGAGCAGGCAAAGCGAAGAATACAACGTGTGCGGCCGCCATAATAACGTGGAATATTGTCAAAATTACTTCAAGCAATCGATCCGGGAGAATGCCACCATCATCTACCTCTTCGAGCAGGGTGCTAAGATTCGCGATAATCCCCCCCCCGGGATCATTGCAGCGATCTCAGCTCTAACCAATTCGATACCCTATGTAACCATCGCTCACACGAGCCCTACAATTGTAAAGTCGGTGCAATCTAGGCCAATTTTATTTGGTCTAAGATAAAAAAGGGATCTCTTGTAGGATTTTTTCTGGATATCAAAGGGACTTTGATCGGGTGTCTGAGAATGTTCCCAAGTTTCCATGACCTCCCCTTCAATGTGAGCACCAGTGGGAGCGGGTGCCTATTTATGGCATGGACCAAAGTTATAGATGCAATAGATAGATCCCAGTTGAATCAAGACCGTCGGCGGCAATCAGTGCAGGTACACATTCATATGGGGCAGTGTTAATTAAATGCAAGATGCACTCGAAACTTTCTGCATAGGGGCGATTGATCTAATGCTTCGGGGCAATCGATCCAACGCTAACGGGGCGTTGGCAATTCTATAAATAAATGACGTCATTGGATCCTGCAGGAGACCAAGTCCAGTATCCAGGCTTACCATATGCAGTGTCACCTAGATAAAATAGGTCTGAGCTGCGACATCCCCAAGATATTCAAGCACTAGGGACGTAATCTAGTGGACGATTACAACAGATACACAGAGCACTCTATACCCATTTCTGATGTGAAACTTTTATAACAATAGATTTGATGGTATTTTACATACACAATTTGTACAGAACATAAATAACAGTAATAAAAGACTGTCCTTTAACATTGTTATTCAAAAGTGATTATTGATTTATTAATGGCTGAAGACAGAATAAAACAAATTACTTTTGAAATCTTAAACATTCGAATGAAGGGATATGGAGTAAATTTACATGAGACAAAGCCTCTACAAATACATGGTAAAAGAAAGCAATGGAACAACACTTGTATTTTTGTTCTTCATCTTGTTAGACCATAATTCATTGCTAATTATCGAGCAACGCCACAGCCATGCTCAACAATGCGGAGTTTTTGAAATCCAGGATAATATTTCTATGGGGTATCTTGTATTGGTGGTCATATACAATTATATTTCAAAAGTGGTTATTTCTTTAATAGGAATTGGTGGAAAATATAAACGAACGACTTTTGAATCTGTACCACATTTGTAATCAAGGGATTACAAAAGTGGTTGATTACAATTTCTCATCACCCACTTTTGAAATCCCCAATTAAGTTTGAAATCCAGGATAATACTGCAATGGGGTATCTTACTCAACTTGTACTTAACAACAATACAATATATATAAGATGGCCATGTACAATTGTATTTCAAAAGTGGTTATTGCTTTAGTAATGGTATGTTGAAGATCTAAGTGGTTGACAGCAATTTCTAACCAACCGCATTTTAAATCCATGGTAATATTTGTATGGGGTATCTTGCATAATTTTTATATAACATCTTAGTTGGCCCTATACATTTGGATTTCAAAAGTGGTTCTTACCTTAATAAGGAGTGGTGGAAGATATAAACGAACGACTTTTGAAATCTGTACCACATTTTTTATCAAGGATTACAAAAAGTGGTCGAGATTACGAAAGTGGTTCTCATCAACTATTTTTGAAATCCAAGATAATATTTTTATGGGGTATCTTACACAATTTGAACTAACTGAACATAAGTATCAGATATCTCAAGTGGCCGTTTTTAAAAGGGTTGTCGCTGTAATAAGGGTTGGTGGAAGATATAAACGAACATCTTTTGGAATCTGTATCACATTTGTAGTTCAAGGCATAATCGTAATCTAGTGGACGATTACAACAGATACACAGATCACTCTATACCCATTTCTGATGTGAAACTTTTATAACAATAGATTTGATTGTATTTTACATACACAATTTGTAAAGAACACAAATAACAGTAATAAAAGACTGTCCTTTAACATTGTTATTCAAAAGTGATTATTGATTTACTAATAGCTGATTACAGAATAAAACAAATTACTTTTGAAATCTTAAACATTAGCAATGAAGGGATATGGAGTAAATGTACATGAGACAAAGCCTCTACAAATACATGGTAAAAGAAAGCAATGGAACAACACTTGTATTTTTGTTCATCTTGAAGTCACCATGAGGCCTTCAACAATAACCTAAGCCCCTCGCGAGGGTTAGAGCGTAATTCATTGCTAATTATCGAGCAACGCCACAGCCATGCTCAACAATACGGGGTTTTTGAAATCCAGGATAATATTTCTATGGGGGTATCTTGTATTGGTAGTCATATACAATTATATTTCAAAAGTAGTTATTGCTTTAATAGGAATTGGTGGAAAATATAAACGAACGACTTTTGAATCTGTACCACATTTGTAATCAAGGGATTACAAAATGGGTTGATTACAATTTCTCATCACCCACTTTTAAAATCCCCAACTAATCTTGAAATCCAGGATAATACTGCAATGGGGTATCTTACTCAACTTGTAC
>MJUU01053192.1:22448-44376 GCA_002080025.1 Modiolus philippinarum | reverse complement strand
AAAAAAAAATACAAATTAAAAATTTTAGCGCTGTAGCAGACGACACTCTTAGAAACTTGATTACATCAATTGCACAGTAAGTACCACCAACTTGTCGGTCAGATCAAAACTCCGCCTCCCGCACGTGATGATTGATGATGATTGACGTAGAAATCAATAGTCTTCACAACAACAGAGCTTACTATTGCAATAGTGCAGTCAACGCTATTTCTTTCGAAAACTATGCGAAAATAAAACTGTTTTACTATAAAAGAACTTTCTTACAGGAGGTATAATAATGAATAATAATATCAACAGAGAAAACCAGCCGCCAAGCCATATACCGCCAAAAAATAAAACAGCTTTGTTGAACAGAGTAACATTAATATATATTATACAGAAATGCATAAATATTTAACAAGCATGCATGAAAACGATCATGCAAAAACTCGAATTGAAGTTGGCATGGACGTAATAATAACGACCAAAAACCAGAACTTCTACTCCAGAAAGGAAATAATATCCTCCTGAAAAGTACGGAAAACTGCACAGCGTGAACTATACCCACTGTACAGAGCTAGTCCTTATTCAAAATTATCTGAAAATATAAAAAATATATATATATCAATTTTGATTACAAAATGATTTAATAAATAAATTACATACATGTATTTACAAGATAATAATGCAGAATGGATGAAATAGTATCAACCATAATCTGCAGTAATGTGGCAGCATAGAAAAAAATAGAGATTATTATATGGCATTTTTCATATCATATCCCATATCATCCCGAGACATCCATATTAGCCCGAGGGCCGAAGGCCAGAGGGCTAATATGGGTCGAGGGTTGATATGGGATATGATATGAAAATGCCATATCATAAACTATTTATCATATACTTTGACAATTGACCAGTTTTACTCGGGCTTCTTTATTTCATATAAAACTAGATGTTGTCGGAAACGACAGCTATCTCCGCACTCCCTGTTTGACACAGTAAACAGTTGTTATACACCTTGGGCATAAATCTTTTCATTATTTTTGAAAGTTATCAATTGATAGTCGTTATTGTTACTGAAAGAATTCTAGGATATATGGTTGCTAAGTAGGATTCCAAAAAATAACTGGTCTTTGAGACTTTCAGGAAATTTACCAAAATTGGAATCAAATATTTTTGAAATCCAACTGATGAAAATGATTGTCCTAAAAACTACACAAAGAATTTCAGTATGGTTGCTAAGTAGAATTCAAAAAAATAGTGGCCTTTGAGACTTTCAGGAAATTTACCAAAATTGGAATCAAATATTTTTGAAATCCATTTGTTGAAAATGTTTGTCCTAAACTACACAAACAATTTAAGTATGGATGCTAGGTAGAATTCCAAAAAATAAGTGGTCTTCGAGACTTTCAGGAAATTTACCAAAACTGGAATCAAATATTTTTGAAATCCAATTGATGAAAATGTTTGTCCTAAACTACACAAACATTTTAAGTACAGTTGCTAGTTAGAATTCCAAAAAAATAAGTGGTCTTTGACCACTGTTTGAGACTTTCAGGAAATTTACCAAAATTGGAATCAAATATTTTTGAAATCTTATTGATGAAAATGTTTGTCCTAAATAAAATAAATAATTTATGTATGGTTGCTAGGTAGAATTCCAAAATATAAGTGGTCTTTGAGACTTTCATGAAATTTACCAAAATTGGAACCGCCTTTCGGAATCATAAGTTTTCAGAATTTTGTTTTTTACCAAACTCTTGTCAAAATATAAGATAATATGGCACAATTTAATAAAAATATGTGTCTTTGACATTTTCAGGAAATTTACCAAAGTTGGAACCGGAACCAAAATTCCAAAAGCTTATTGCAAATCTATATACTATATGCAACAATTCTGCATAAAGATTTAATCCATAAATCCCAAAATGTAATAGGAGTTTGCGTCACATGCCACATGTGTCAAAATCCTTGTTAAAATTGACATCGTGGGGCCTCTTGTTTGCATAAAGACCAATATCAAAAATCCGAAAGTATATTGCGCATCTACAGACTCTATGCAACAATTCTACAACAAAATTAAATCCCTAAATCCAAAAATGTAGGAGGAGTTTGTGTCACATGCCACATGTGTAAAAATTGACATCATGGGCCTCTTGTTTGCATCGAGACCAATATCGAAAATCCGAAAGCTTATTGCGCATCTGCAGACTATATGCAACAATTCTACATCAAAATTAAATCCCTAAATCCAAAAATGTAGGAGGAGTTTGAGTCACAAGAAAAGTGTGACGGACGGACGGACAGACGGAGGGTATAACATTATCCCCGAACTTTCTTCGAAAGTGCGGGGATAATGAATTAATCATGTAAAGCAAAATTATTCAACTGTAAAATGTGCGTTATAGTCAATGTTGTTTTCAACGAATAAGAAAAAGAAGGGAAACGGGGAATGTGTCTCAAAGGGAGCATATAGTTGGTTTCATTTTTGGACATCATAGGCCTATCTAAATTTACGGTAACTTTGTATTTTGTATTTATAATGTTGAACAAATTCAATGTAGACATAAAATGCTGTTTGCTAAAATGAAACAATAAAATGTTTCACTTATGAGTATGTTAGCCAAGAAAAATTTTTCCCACCTTATTTTTTATACGACCGCAAAAATTTTGCGGTCGTATTATGGTATGGCGCTGGCGTCGGTGTCGGCGTCGGCGTCTGTGGACAGCATAACTTTGGTTCTAGCGAACGGATTGTTACCAGATTTTAGCATGATGTTTGTTGGTACAAGCTTAAGCCCGGGTTTTAATTTCGCGTTCCCTGCCCAACCCGTTTTTGAAAAAGAGGCAAAAAAGGGGCCAAAAAGGGGTTAAATTAGGTATTTTCGTGTCTGTGGACAGCATAACTTTGGTTCTAGCGGACGGATTGTTTTCAAATCTTAGTATGATGTTTCTTGGAACATTCTTGAGAAAAGGTTTTTTTCCTTTAGTTTTTGGCCCCACCCATTTCAGAATTAGGGGCCAAAAAAGGGTTAAATTGGGTGTTTTCACATATTTGACTGTAGAATCTTTATTATTTATTGGATTTTGATGGGTTTGTTTCAGGGTGCTCCCGAGGAAATTTCCAACCTGGGGTATGCCAACGGATTTCACGTAGCATGTACCGCTCACGAGATAAATGGGGCCCAACAGGGGCTAATCTAAAAAAAAATATTTTTTTTTATTTTAAGTCCGATTTTGATGCAGTTTTTTTCAATGGATTCCTTGTGAAAAATTAATATGGCACTCAGCTATTAGATTTTTGGTAACTTGTTTCCTTTCCCAGCTATGAGGGGCCGAAGGAGCCAAAATTGCGAATTTGCAGATTATGTAGAATTTCTATTTTTCATCGAATTTCAATGGGATTTTTTTCTTTGGATTCCCCTTGATCTAAGCTTTCAGAGTTATGTCAACGGAATTTGCGTTGCTCTTACCGTTTCCAAGCTACAAGGGGTCAAAGGGGCCAAAATTGCAATTTTTCTAAATATGTCAAATCTTTATTTTTCATCGGATTTCGATGGGATTTTTTTCTTTAGATTCCTCTTGATCTTAGCTTTCAGTAGTATGCCAATGGGTTTGGCGTAGCTCTTATCGTTTCTGAGCTACTAGGGGTCAAAGGGGCCAAAATGCAATTTTTCTAAATATGTCAAATCTTTATTTTTCATCAGATTTCGATGGATTTTTTTTTTAATTTCTATGGATGTAAAGTGTTAGTTGATAGTAACATATTTTGCATAGCTCTTACAGTTTTTTTATCAATAAGTGATCAAAAGGGTTGATTTTTTCCGTAGTTTGTTTCCAGCTAATAACTGTGTCAAGCTTCTTTTTGTGTCCATCTAATTATTGTGTCAGGCTCTTTACTGTGTCCACATTCACTTTGAACTACTTTTGTTGAAATTTCAGTGATCGACATGCTGCTGTCGTATCATGCTGCGCTCGGCGTAGCCCTTTATTTTCTTTCGTGTGTGATTTACATTTCAACACCCTCTATCTTGTTTGGTGTTTCTCATTCAACAGACTCTGAGGGTATTTCAAACGGAAAAGATAATTGCTCATTTAGTTCTGATCCGATAAAAAACATTGGCTGCCAGTGCGGGACTCAGGTTTAACATTGTATCCTATGAGAAAAATCACATGTTCATCTTCTTCCCTGAAACCACTGCAGCATATTCAACCAAACTTTACAGAAATGATGTATTTAAGGTCCGTATAAAAGATTGCTTATTTCGCTTTCATATAATTAAAAACATGGCCGCCAGCGAAGAATTTGGGTTTAACATTGAACACAAAGGGAAAATCACATTTTCACCTTCTCCTGTGAAACCACTGAAGCAAATTCAACCAAACTTAATAGGAATGATGTATGGAAGGTACTTTACAAAAATTTCTCATTTTAGGTAGATCCAACAAAACACATGGCCTCCGGTATAGAAGATAGTTTAACATTAGAGCCCGGTATGAGAAAATCACCCTTTTCTTCATCTTCTCTGAAACTATTTAAGCAAATTGAACTAAATTGATAGAAATTCCTCTGAAAAAATTACTCATTTCAATAGGATCAGACAAAAACATGGGTGCTAATGGAGAATGTAGCTTAACATTAGACCCCATTGGTAAAAAAACTTTATTTTTAGCTCACCTGGCCATGTGAGCTTTTACCATCACTATGCGTCCGTCGTCCGTCCGTCTGTCTGTCAACAATTTCAAAAATATTCTCCTCTGAAAACACTGAGCGAAATGTAACCAAACTTGGCCTGAATCATCACCAGAGTATGGCTTTTCAAAATTGTGTTCGATTAGGCTATAGGTCAAACAACACGGCTGCTGTTACTAAAAATAGAACATAGGGGTAAATTGCAGTTTTTGGCCAATAACTCGAAAACCGTTACAGATATCAAAAATCTGACAGGAGTAAAAGTGATCAGCATGATGAGATCTACCCAATGTGCAATTTTGAAGAAAATTTTAAAACCCATCTCGGAGTTATAGCCCTTTTCCATTAAATTTTCAACATTGTCCGATTTCAATGAAATTTGGTTTCCAAATAGATATTGATGTTGCGACTTCAAAACAGATATTGAAAATTGTTTGTTGACCACCATTTTCAAAATGGCCGCCAAAAAAGGCGAGAAAATTCAACATTGTCTGATTTCAATGACATTTGGTTTCCAAATAGGTCTTGTTGTCGCGACTTAAAAACTGATGTTAAAAATTGTTCGTTGACCGCCATATTTAAAATGGCTACCAAAAAGGCGGGAAAATTCAACATTGTTCGATTTCAAAGAAATTTGATTTCCAGAAAAGATGTTGATGTTGCGACTTCAAAACCGATGTTGAAAATTGTTTGTTGACTGTCATTTACAAAATGACGTCTCGACTTCAAAACTGGTGTCGGAAGTGGTCCTTAGCAAGATAATTTTTTATCAAAAAATCCCAACAAAGAAATATAATAAAACATGATCAGACTTTAAAAACAGTCAAAGATATTGGAGGTGTTCGACCTACGAAAGTTTGAGAAACTGAAGATCAACTGTATAACTTACATTTTTACCTTGATTGTGGCAACTGAAAACCAGGTGAGCGATACAGGCTCCTGGGAGCCTCTGGTTTGGTCATGCATGGCATAGACGCATTTTGTCAGGTGAGCGATACAGGCCCAGTCTCTGAGCCTCTAGTTTGTATTACAAGCATTTATATAAGAACTAACTTTTGTATCATCCGTACACAAGGGGACAGCAAGTTGGGTTCTCCCTTGATTACATTACAAATTTGTTGATTTTGATTCTAAATTTTGAATTTACATGTTGAATTACACCGTTTGTATATGTTAAAAGTAGAAAACATCCCATCTTCAGGTTAAAACGACCCAAAAAAAAAAGCGTACGGTCTTCAACACAGTGAGGAACCTCACACCGTAAAGCAAGATCTACATGGCCCCAAAAAGTAAAAAAGTGAATAAATCAATATCAAATAATACGAATATGAAGAATCTAAAATGTTATATATATAAGAAGACATGAACAAACCAATGACCAACATATACCCGTAAAATTTGGTGGGGTTACGATGTATTTTCGTCATTCCTGAATATTTTCCAAGCTTTCCGGACATATATTTTCAAACATATCAACACTGTTCGTTTTATTGTGTCGCCTGCTGTAATCAGATTCGACACATAGGGATTATTATATGTCGTCTTCTGTTGTCGTCGCACTGCGTGGTCTGTCGATTTTTTAATCCAGTGCAAAACTTAAAGTCCGATTTCGGGATATGTTGTTCATCTAGTGAGGTTATGTCCCTTACATTTGGAACTTTGGTTTTACAGGTTCATGGTGCCAAACATCTCATTTGTTAACTTAGTTTGTTAATCCGGCACTCCGCCACAACAATAAGTCAGATTAAATTGAAACTTGTAGGATATGGTGTCCGGCATCTGGTCTATTTATGCACCTGGTATTTAAAATTTTGTTGTTGCAAATTTTATAGGTTCAATGAGCCAAAAAGATCTTTTATTAATTCGGATTATTAATCTGGAACTCATTCAATTCAAAACTGTTACTCATATTCCAACCAAACTTACAATATATGTGGTCCTCTTAGAAGTTTGATTAGCTGAGCCAGAAATTGCTTTTCTGTATAATAGACCACACAAGTGTTCCATGGAACAATGATCAAGTTCATGAAATAAATAAATTTATGTATTGTTTTAGAAAGATGGCCTCTTCAAATGATGTATTTTGCGATATGTGCAACGGAAACCATATTACAAAACTTGCGGAATACTGGTGTCCTGAATGTGAAGAAGGTTTTTGTTCGGATTGTCTCAAACCTCACAGCAAAATGAAATTAACGAAAGATCACGAAGTCATCAGTATTGACAGCTACAAGCAATTGCCAGCGTCTATTCCAAAGCTAACCCGTCACTGTGATGATCATTGTAAAGAGTACCAGCTTTATTGTTCTCATCACGAATGTCTCTGCTGTGCTGTTTGTGCTGTCACGACCCATAAAGAATGCAAAGGACTTCTGCCAATGGATGAAGCCATTAAATCGTCAAAGACATCCGTTTCTCTTGAAGCGCTGGAATCTGCTTTGACAAATATTGCATCAAACATGGAAAAGGCACAAACAGACAGAGAGATCAACGTGGCAAATCTATCGGAACAGGGTAAGAAGTTTCATGACAAGATAAAGGAAAAACGGGCCACGATAAATTCGTATTTTGACGAAATTGAAGAAAAATTACATGGCGAACTCAACAGCGTAGAGGAAAAAGCAAAGTCCCAGATACAAGGCACACTTCTAAATATTAAAGAGAAAAGGGACAGAGTCAATATGCTACAACAAGATCTGTTGGCTGTCAAAAAGTATGGATCGGATATACAGACATTTCTTTGGAGTACCATACATACAGCAGAGGTGACAAAACAGGAAAAGTTCATAGAGACTTTATCACAAGACGGTAGTCTAAAACATATGAGATTAGACTTAGAAATTGATACCAAAATATCAGATATAACTTCTAATGCAAGTTTTGGTAAAGTTACTACAAGATTAGAAAATCAAACAGTTACTCTAAAAACCGATAGAGAAGAACAAGCACAGATAATTTCAGCTGTGCAAAAAGTAAACAACCATACGATTAATGATCTCAATTTCATCCTGAAATCTAAATTCAGTATTCCTACAGAAGGGAAAACTCTAGAAGTTCTTGGGGCAATTATTTCTTCGGAAGGAAAACTTATTTTTGCAGACGAAGGCAACAACAGACTAGTTTTGATGAACGATAATGGTACACTGTTTAAGGAAATACCAGTAACTGGAATTTCTGATGGACTTCACGATGTGACCAACATAGATGATAAGACAGTTGCTGTCACAACATATAATACTATTCATATCATTAATCTTCAAAGTAAAAACGTAACAGAATTAATAAAGACAGATGGATTCTGTTTTGGGATTGTTCATCAAAAAGGGGATTTGTTTTGGTGTGAAGAATCAAGGGGCATAAGAATGTATAATCTATCTGCAATGTATTTATCAACTATTGTTGGAAAAAAGTCCATTTCTCTTTGGAGCTACATAGCAGTGTACAATGAAAAACTTTATGTTAGCAATATGGACACTTACGCTGTTACCTGTTACAGTATAACAGGAGAGAAGATTTGGGTATTCAAAAGCCAATCTATCCTTACACCACGATGCATTACTGTCGATAGTGGTTCAAATGTTTTCGTTGCGTCAGGACAAAATAATAAAATTGTGATTATTTCAGCTGACGGCAAGCAATGTAAAACATTGCTCGACATGGAAGGTATCAGCGGTCGACTTTGGGGAATACATTATGATCAAGTTAAACATAATTTACTGGTATCATTTACTGGTGGTGATGCATTTTTATATAAGTTTAACTGAAGTGTTTTTAATTGTCAGTTTGATGTTTACTTGTTCTTTAATTATCCTATAAAATTTAATTCCAGTTTGAGTTAACATATATGTTATGGTCTAATGTCCATTTACTCTATATCCTTTCGTACACTTCTCATTTGATTGAGCATATTATTCTGATGGTTTGAATCTCAAGTAAAATTTTTGAAATACTCTGTTTTTGTCCATAAGATACATACTATTTTATATGTTCAATGACCTAACGATATGAAAAACGGGTCAGGTTAGTTTTTTTTCTTATTACATGTACTTCAATGATTATTATGTAGAAATAGCACCAAGTGTGTTAATTAAGTGAATCAAAAGGACTTCAGTTTCCCGCCAAATTTTATACAATTGCTTATACTCTCCCAGCTATTGGCGATTCTTATTCCATTTTTTCTACTATCTGAATATCTAATTGTTTGGAGCATTTAATTTATTCTAAAGGTCAGGTTAATACATTGAAAATTTGACTATATTAATGTCATATATTTTTTTACTCGATGGTGCTTGTTCTTGATATATGAGATAAGAATTATACAACTTAATGTATACAGGGATATAATGTATCGAAGAAGAGTATTTACGAACTGTCTTAACGGTGGAGTTGAAGCTGCCCTAAAGGCATCATAGTTGAGAGGTGTCCACCTATGGTAGGTCTACACTGCCGATCAAAGCAACTCGACCGAACTCGGTCTTTGAATATTCATGAATATTCATTGATCGGGACACTGATCTTGAATGGTCGTGTTCGGTCTACTTACCAAATCGGGGCAATCTTACTAGCTCTTGACATCTCAAAAAATATCGTGAATAGGTCGTGTGCATGTCGTGAACAGGTCGGGAATCAGTCGAGGACTGATCGATTTAGTCGAATAGAGGTCGAAAATGGATCGGGTTTCAAAATTTTAGCCGATTATGCCGATTTTTACCCGACTTTAACTCATTCGCTTCTCGATTTATGCTGAGTCGCTTCCAGATCAACTCGATTAGTACTCAATCATTACTCGACTAACAAGATTTTATTCTTTTTTTTCTATTCAAGATCGTCCCGACCATAACCCGATTTTTTCTCGACCTGTATCCGACTTTTACTGGTCCTCTCAAGACCTTTACTCGATTTAACACGACAGCATGTCATCTTTTCACAACAGCACAACACGAGGCTTTCAAGAGCCCCACTAGGGCCTTACTTCAGTTTTTAAAGCTGTACGATAGACTCTAAAGACACTTGTGATCAAGTTTGGCTGATGATCATCTTTGATATGACGAGAATCTGCCGGATACTCCTTCGAGTGGGTACCAGCCAAGGACTGTTGTTTTCAATTTTGGCCAATTAGAAAAGAAGTTTCAGAGTAAGATATTTGAATGGATATCTAAGTAGGGTGGAATATTAAATTATGTTCCCCGTTGTCGGTCATCTTGGATTGCATGCAGACAACATATATACTATTTTGAAATTGGAACATCCAAGGACTGTTTTGACCAATTTTTGCTGCAATTGGTCCAGTGAAAATGCTTCTGGTACATTTGACTTTGCACCCCTTTGGTGGTCATCTTGTATTAGCTGACGATTTGGCAGACTCTTTTTTGAAAAGGGACCATCATTTGGCAATCGTAACAAGTTTGGTCTAATTGGCTAAGGAGTTTCAGACGTACCGTTTGAATGAGTCTTCACAAAGGATCCAATTTAAAACTATATTCCCAGTGGGTGGTTATATTTGATTGAACAAATCGAGGTCTATTATGACTCGACAGTTTCTGGGTAGAATATATTTGAATGCAAAGTTCATGGACAACGAACAAAAAATTATGGCAAAAGCGCAACCTGGCTATATCATGATTGTAGAAAAGAATATCAGATTGTGCATGCGACTAGTAGAATTAAAGGATGACGTGCAGTGGGCTTAAGCTCAATCGACTAGCTATGCTGACATAATTTGACATTGAATGCAAGATGTACCCAATATACACACTCCAGAAACAGATTCACTAAATACATGAATTCAAGAATAAAATATTGTTTCTTCCGAGAAGGTTGGTACTCTTATCACAAGATATGATTCAAACTAAATGACATCAGAAAAAATATGATTTTTAACATTTGTAACATGTACTAGACGATAAAAAAATATTTTAGATTTGCACCGGGCAAATGATGTACCCAATGGGCAGCCGCTCGCCATTTTGACTTTCTAAAAACCGGATTTTTCTATAGAAAGTAGGTTTAAAGCTATACACAGAAATTACTGTAAATCTAGTTACCACCCATATCATGTGATGATATGTCTTTTGTTTTATGTATCGGATTAGTCCTACATGTAATGGCAGGAAAATCGAACATTCTGACGCATGTTGATCAGGATGACCTGCTAGTATGTTAAAGCGAACATACATAGGAAAAATGAAAGGATATGGAGTGAATGTACATGTGACAAAAACGCACACGATACATAGAAAACTCCAGTTTATCAAGGACAGGGCTTTTATACCTGTATAATAATGACTTTGAAGCATTTGCTATTGTCTAACCCAAACTACGCGCCTTCTGTGTCAGATACGTTTTCTCTGCTACTCCAAATATATCACAGTTATCATCTTTTCTTTGAAGCATCAGTCACATGGTCCACAAATTTTGCTGCTCTACTACCATGTTGAACTGTTCCCTGAATTTTCACATTTAACCCCCATATCCTAGGTTTACACCGCCGATCAGACACACTCGATCACCTTGACCATGCTGTTTTATCCCGATCAACGTCATAAAATTCATTGATCGAGTTAGCTCACGACGTCCACTCGACATTTACCCGAATTAACACGACTAACGCTCGACCATTCTCGATCTCCTTACGATTCACGTACGACTTGTGATCGACTCTCATTCGACCAACCAGACTTTGTCAGATTGAACCAGATCATAGCCCGATTTGTGTTTGATTAACTAGACATGGTCGGGAAAAAATCTTGAAAAAGTCGAGTGTGCTCGAGTTTGTCCTTATAGTACGTTTGTATATATGGGGGTAAAATGTGAAAATTCAGGGAACAGTTCAGCATGGTGGAAGAGCAGCAAAATTTGTGGCCCATGTGGCTGATGATTCAAAGAAAATATGATACCTGTGACAGATCTAGGGTAACAGAGAAGGCGGGTCTGACACAGAAGGTGCGAAGTTTGGTTTATACAACAGAAACTGCTTCAACGTCATCATTACAGAAGAATGAATGTTCGCTTTAACATACTAGCAGGCCATCCTCAACATGTGTCAGAGTGCGACTATGCATTTTTCCTGTCATTACATGTAGTACTAATCTGATATATAAAACAGAAGACATGTCATCTCGTGATATCGGTGGTAACTAGATTTACAGTAGTTTCCATGTATAGCCTAAAAACCTGCTTTCTGTAGAAAAATTGACGAGCGGCTGACCGTTGGGTACGACATTTTGTCGGTGCAAATCTAAAAGAATTTTTTTATGCCCCTGCGACGATAAGTCGGGGGGCATATTGTTTTGCCCCTGTCCGTCCGTCCGTCTGTCCGTCCGTCCGTCCGAGGGGGTACATGGTTTGTCCGCGCAACTCCTCCTACAGTTTTTATGCTAGAAAGTTTTTATTTTGCAGATTATTTGTATATATATTGAAGATGTGCATGTGATAAGGCTTTTGATTTTGGTGCATTTTTCTTAAAAATATACATTGTTGAAATTAGTCATTCTTGGTGATTTTTCATAGAGGGTACATAGTTTGTCCGCGGAGCTCCTCCTATACAGTTTTCATGCTAGGAAGGTTTAATTTTGGAGATCTTTTGTACCTATATTGAAGACGTGCATGTGGTAAGGATTTTCATTTTGGTTAATTTTTGTCAAAATTATACTTTGTTGAACTTTATCATTTTTTGGTGATTTAGTAATAGATGGTACATTGTTTATCTGTGCAACCTAGAATAGCATGTGTTTAGCGGGGGCATCATATGTGTCTTACCGACACAGACATTACTAAAGAATCCCAATTTGATTCAACCTTGCGCGGGGGCATGTCATCCTCTAGTTATCTTCTAGTACATGTTACAAATGTTCAAAATCGCATTTTTCTGATGTAATTTAGCTTGAATCATATCTTGTTATAAGAGTACAAACCTGCTCGGAAGAAACAATATTTTATTCTTGAATTCATGGATTTAGTGAACCTGTTTCTGGAGTGTGTATATTGGGTACATCTTGGTTTCAATTTCAAATTCTGTCAGCATAGCTATAGTCGATTGAACTTAAGCCCTCTGCACGTCATCCTTTAATTATACTAGTAGCCTGCACAATCTATTATTTTTTTCGACAATCCTGATATAGCGAGATTGAGCTTTTGTCATTGTTTTGTGTCCGTTGTCCGTGAACTTTGCATTCAAATATATTATACCAAAAAACCGCCGAGTCCTGATAGACATCGATTGGTTCAATGTGAAAAAAGCGTCATGTCCGCTTCTAAGCAAATACAACCGCCAACTGAGAATGTACTAGTAGTTTTAAATTGGATCTTATGGGAAAACTCATTTAAACGTTACCTCTGAAACCCCTAAGCCAATTAGACAAAACTTGTCACTGTCCCTTTCAAAATAGTGTCTGTCATATCGTCAGCTAATACAAGATGACTGTCAAAGGGGGACAAAGTTAAACATTGTACCAGAAGGATTTCCACTGGACCAATTGCAGCCAAAATTGGTCAAAATAGTCCTTTAATGACCAAATTTCAAAATAGTATCTATCTTGTCGGCATGAAATCCAAGATGGCTAACAACGGGGAACATAATTCAATATTCGATCCACCTTAGATATCCATTCAAATACTTTCTACTCTGAAACTACTTTGCCAATTAGCCAAAATTGAAAACAAGAGTCTATGGCAGGTCCTCACTTGAGAAAGTATCAGGCAGATTCTCACCATATCAAAGATCAGAAGCCAAACTTGATCACAATAGTCATTGGAATCCATTGGATGGCCCCTTTAAACTGAAGACTCATGTTCTTCTATTGTGAAAAGATGACATGCTGTCGTGTTAAATCGAGTAAAAGTTTTGAGAGGTCGATTAAAAGTCGGATACAGGTCGGGAAAAAATCGGGTTATGGTCGGGAAGATCTTGTACAAAAAAAAAGAAAGAATCGTGTTAGTCGAGTAATGATCGAGTACTATTCGAGTTGATCTGGAAGCCACTCGGCATAAATCGAGAAGTAGCACCGACATATAATATCTCCCACTTTTGAGGTTATTTTTAATAAAAGATGTATAAATTTGGTATCGTGAGAAAGGAAAAAAGCTAAAATGCAAAATATTTCAATATTAAAAGAAAATTTTGTAAAAAATACATATAAATATTGTGTCACGACAATTGAAGTAAGCACCGACATATAATATCTCCCACTTTTGAGGTCATTTTTAATAAAAGATGTATAAAGGACAAGGTGCGATAAGGGGCTGATTTGGCCCAAGATTCCATGGAATTTCTAAGTTTCATCTCAAGATTTTCTTTCATGTTTCAAAGCTTAGATCCCATTTAGAGAAAAATGCAAAAGTTAGAACCAATGACGTAACAATAGGACTGGTATAGTTCTGACGTCATGAAAAAGCTATTAAAACTTATTGGAACAAATGAATTGAACCTCTCATACAAATATTTTTGTGGTTCTTGTATGTGCTCAATATTTCCTATACAGAGATAGTAGTCAAAATTGGTCAAATTTGTCATTTTCGACAAAATCTTCAATTTGTCCCTTCTTCTACACTCAAAAACTCAATAATCATACATCAATATTTGAGAAATGTTACTATTTACTGAAAATCCATACCCATTGAGCATTTCAATTCGAAAATTCGGTGAATTGAACCAAATTTATTTTTCAGGCCATATAGAGCCCTTACCGGCCCTACTCCTTTGGTATCGCGAGAAAGGGAAAAAGCTAAAATGCAAAATATTTCAATCTTATAAGGTAATATTGGGAAAAATATATATATAAATGTTGTGTCGTGACAATTGAAATAAGCAGCAACATATAATATCTCCCACTTTTTGATTCATTTTTTTACAAAAGATGCAACAATTTGGTGTTGCGAGAAAGGCAAAAAGCTAAAATGCAAAATATTTCAGTCTTACAAGGTAATTTGGGGAAGATACATGAAAATGTTGTGTCGCGACAATTGAAATAAGCACCCACACATAATATCTCCCACTTTTGGATTAATTTTTGACAAAAGATGTATAAATTTGGTATCGCGAGAAAGGAAAATTGCTAAAATGCAAAATATTTCAGTCTTATAAGGTAATTTGGGAAAAAATACATATAAATGTTGTGTCGCGACAATTGAAATAAGCACTGACAAATAATATCTGCCACTTTTGAGGTCATTTTTGAAAAAAGATGTATAAATTTGGTATCGCGAGAAAGGAAAAAAGCTAAAATGCAAAATATTTCAATCTTAAAAGATAATTTCGGAAAAAATACATATAAATATTCTGTCGTGAGAATTGAAATAAGCACCAATATATAATATCTCCCAACTTTGATGTCATTTTTGACAAAAGATGCATAAATTTGGTATCACAAGAAAGGAAAAAGGCTAAAATGCAAAATATTTCAATCTTATAAGGTAATTTTGGGAAAAATACATAAAAATGTTGTGTCGCGACAATTGAAATAAGCACCAACGTTTAATATCTCCCACTTTTGAGTAGATTTTTGACAAAAGATGTATAAATTTGGTATCGCGAGAGGGGAAAAAAGCAAAAATGCAAATATTTCAATCTTATAAGGTAATTTTGCAAAACATACATATAAATGTTGTGGCGCGACATTTGAAATAAGCACCAACATATAATATCTCCACACTGAATATCTCCCACTTTTGAGGTCATTTTTAACAAAAGATGTATAAATTTGGTATTTCGAGAATGGAAAAAGTTAAAATGCAAAATATTTCAATCTTGTAAGGTAATTCTTAGAGACCTATATATATATATATATATTAATGTTGTGTCGCGACATTTGAAATAAGCACTGACAAATAATATCTCCCACTTTTGAGGTCATTTCTGACAAAAGATGCATAAATTTGGTATTGCGAGAAAGTTTTTTTTTTTTAAATTACATATGAATTTAATGTCTCCAGCATGAACATAGGCCTCGATAAAATACCCTTTTTGAAAGCTTTATTAAAAAATAATGTGACATATATTCTCTTATCCAGACATCCGGGAAATTTACCTGTGGAGGCGGTGAAAAGGTCCACATTTCGTTATACAGCTAAGTATTTTCAACTTTGATTTATTCTCTCATTTTTCAAGATATTTTAATGAAACTCAGGATATGCATTTGGAATATCAATATAAAGGTTAGAAACCACCAATTCATTTCTTTAACATTTTCAACTGAAATTCCCCATATTCAAATCTGTCTGGACAATTTATCTTAAGTTTAACCTGTATGAAACCATATATTTTCCGAAAGGTGCATATCTCGTCAACATCATATCAGAATTTCAGCATACCTTTAAAGCCTTCCAAGAGAGTTCCGAAGGTTGGAAAAACCCTATCTGTTCTGTTCTGTTCTGTTCAGGTACATTCCTCCATTTTGCTGGAGCACTCCAATTATTCGTTAGATAAAATTGACTTAAAGTCGGATTAAAAGCTAAAAGCCTAAAAGTCCATTACAATATTTCCATTATAGTTAAAAGCATCGCACGTATGATTCTCTGACCCTATATAGATATAATCTTCCATATAATCCACCATAAAAGTCATAAAATTACAATCCCACCTCTCGTTACAGTTAATTTATATTAAAACAATCTTCAGGTTAAAATATTTGCACACTATCACTTGGTTAAAAGTTAAAATATATACAGCTGCTTGTTAAATGTTAAATAGTAAGAGACAAATTACACTATCCGTTTCCTCGTTATCAACTGTTCGTTGTATAAGCTAAAATTATATTACCCTATCCGTTTCTGTAGTTAGTATGTCTAGCGAGCTATATTTAAGTCACACGTAGAGTTATAACTATGCCTAACGTTAAGCAAGTAGCATATAAGGCTGTGGATGATTGTGAATATATACATATATACATGCTGTACACTATTCATGCACATATAATTTTAAAATCTAAAATAACTATGTGCCTATTATTAAGTTAAAATTTAAAATTACTGAGAGTTTAAAATCTAAAACTTTTCATGGGCTGTCAACGTCGTTCCTTTGCCATTTTCTACATATTTTCATAGAGTCTAGATCTGAGCTTATGTAGTTCAAAGCACAATTTTTGTGAGATACGTTCAACTTGTATTTGCTGTATGTAATTTAACGATAGAATGTTATTCACACATCTTGCTGTGCAATCTAAAATCGTTTAAAGTAGCAGGCCATTATGTTCTAACAGGTCCACACCACCCCCTTGATGTCATTGAGTGTATCTTTAATTGCTTCTAGATTAACCTGACGTTTATCATCTAAGGACTTGCATTCGAGGATGAAATATTGGATATTTTCTATTCCGTTATTGCAAATTTTGCAGATTCCACCATTTCCTTTTTTCCCAAATTTGTCTCTATGATATTCTAACAGATATGTATCAGTAAGAAGCTTCACTTTTATTTCTGCTCTTTGTTTACTTGGTTTTTGATTTTTTACACTGCGCCATATATTATGCGGCTTTCCTATCGGTTCATTTTGAATTTCGAGGTGCCTTATGGTTGACTTTTTGCACTTTTCCTCATTGTATTTCTTGTACCAGTAGATATTTACTGCTTTCCTAATTAAAGTTTTCCCTTCTTGCTTATTTGGTGGATTTTTGAGAATTTCTTCCGGGGTGTCCATTTCATATTTTTGTAAGATTCTTGCTATTTTGTTGATGAAAAACCCATCCTTCTCATCAGAGTTTAAAAGCTCCCACATTAGCATTCGTTTTTTCAATTGAACCGTCTAGCCTGGCTATTCCGTACAATAAATTTATACAATATTTGTCCAATGTTAATTCTATAGGTTCTGCCCCAGTTAGAACATAAACCGGTATTGAAGAAGCTCGTTCTGGTAGGCACTGGAAACGCCTGCAGATATTACGTTGTAATTGCTCCAATTTGTTGATATCAGCTTTTGTCGGATTTTGAATCTCAAGTCCATATAGGAACCTTGGTACTACATATGTATTCCATATCTTCATTAGTATAACTGGAGACATTCCTGTTCTGGCATGTAAGCCGGACCCTAATAGCGCATACACTGTTTGTCTACCTAACCTAAGTCTGTCTTCTATATTGATTTTGTTGTTTTCGAAATATGTAATACCGAGATGTTTTAGTTTATTACCTTTTTGTATCTCTTGTCCTTCTAAAATATATCGATGTTTCTCCCCGCTTTTCCTCTTTGTCATATCTATTACTTCAGTTTTTCCAGGATTTAACTTGACCAGGTCTCTTCGAGTATTGTATTGTACTAGATTGATCATAGACTGCATTTCTGTACTTGAACCTAACAGAACAATATCGTCTGCACATGCTGGAGAAGGAACGTTTATATTTCCAAATTTTGCTCCTAATTTACTTGAAGTCAGACTGTTAAGAATGGTATTATTGTATCTCTTGTACAGTAAAGTGGACAGTTTTGCTCCTTGTCTTATACCTTGCTCGATTGTTATTTCATTGGAAAATTCGTTCTCCCATTTGACTTTAAAGGTCATTCCTTTATACATATTGTTTAATGAAGTCCACATATCCCCCTTTATGCCGTCGTGATAAAGTTTATTAAGCATAATTTCATGATTGACTGAATCAAAGGCTTTTTCTGCATCTAAAGCAAGTACTTCCAGATTCGAGTTCAAAAGCCTCTAAAGATTGATTGTTTCGGCAGTAATAAATGCTGTAAGCTTACTAGACGAATTTATCGTAAATCTTCTTTGTAGCGGATTTTTTGTAGATTCCAGTTGATCTTCCAGCCTGTTTTTAATGATGGATTCCAATATTTTCGAAAAAGTACTGGTTACTACAATGCCTCTATAGTTCCCTGGTCTGTTTTTTCTTTACCTTTTTTCAATACTGGAGTAAGTATTCCACTTTTCATACTGTCTGGGATATCCAGCTCTTGAAATATTTGATTTAAAATTTCGCATATTGCTGGTGCCAATTCTTCTTTTGCTATCTTGTAATGTTCAGATTGGATTCCGTTTTTTGCAGACTTTCCAGAGTTTAAATTGTCTATTGCATTTATAATTTCTTTTATATTCGTCGGAGATATAGGAAGGTTTCTATTTTTTGACTCAGATATAATAGCATTTTGTAATTTACATAGATTGTGGCGTTCAGTGTCAAATGTTCCAAGTATATTGGGTGTTACAAGTTGTTTAAAGTGCATCTCCCATCCTTGCATCATGTATCTCCTGTATATTCGGTGTCATAAATGATTAAAGAGTCAGTATTTGTGTTAGAATTTGACCTTTGCAACCGAATTAATTTATGAAACGTTTTAGAGTCACTTTCGGATGCTTGCATTATTTCTGAAATAAGGTTATCTTTCTTTGAGGCATGTGCCTGCCTTTGTAATTTTCTTAGCTCTCTTTTCTTTTTTACCATCTCCCTCTTATGATGTTCTCGTTGTAGTCCTGTTTCCTGACTAGTTTTCCAACGCCAATATGCTTTTTTGTCTCCCTATTTTCTTCACTAATTTTACTATTCCAAATGCCTTTGCCACAAGTTTTTAGAGTTTTTAGCCTCCTATATTTTGGTATTGCTTTTGAACCTACTCTGTGTAGTATTTGGTCTAATTTCCTAATTTTGGATTTTACAGAGTTTTGTTGCTTCATTTCCTTATCAAGCTCCTCTCGAATACTTTTCCTATATACCTCCTGATCGCATTTCTCCCATCTAGGTTTTATGAGTATCTTTTTAGCCTCCCTGTTGTTTCTCTTAATATCTACTACTATTGTTGCGGTAATCAATGTATGATCCGATGTATTCAAAGCATCCATTTCTCTGATATCCACTTTTGCATTTAAGTTGGACTTTGTTTTAAAAAAAAAATAGTCTATCTGAGATTTGTATTTGCCATTGTGATGGAAAAAGGTAGGTTGTTCTGATTGATTTTCGGCTAGTTTTAATTCATTGTTCTGAACAAAGCTTCTAAAAAGGTTGTCTCGTCTTCTGTTGTCTCTATGCAATGAGGCATTCATATCTCCACAGACTATTATGCTATGCGGGCCTTCATATTTTCGTATAATCTCTTCTAACTGATCCAGATTGTCTTTATACTCTAATCTCCGATGGCATATAAATATATTTATAATACAACAGCAGGTAGGTAGGCTATTTATAGTGATAACTTGCATACGGCTCGTTCCGTTTGGCATTATTGTGATTGATTGGTCTAAATCCTTCTTCCAAAAAATTGCAATGCCACCATTACCTCTCCACGATCTATAGTCTAATCGAGTATTGTCATCGTCTACAGATTTGGCAGTTACATTGTATTTTCCACTGATTTCAGTTAGTATTTTTTTCTCTAAGGACAGCAGCCAATGTTCTTGAAGACATAACATATCACAATTATCCATGATCTGCTTAAGATAGACCAAGTTGCCTTTATTGCTTTGTATATTAATCGAGCCGATAGTTAGGCATTGATGCTTTGATTTATTTTGTTGTGCCATGTTGATTCGGTTGCTCGACCTGCCCCTAAAAAGTCGAGACGTCCGTGCTTGCTGTTTGTACTTTTGCTATTGGTTGGTTCTCCTCAGAACCACTCTTTCCGCTAATTTCTGTAGTATGATCTGGTTTATCTTGAGTTTTTCTCCATTGTAAGTTAAGTGTTCTAAATTCGCCATTCTGTTTGCGTTCTATATGGTTATAGCGCTGGTTTGTATGATTTTCTAGACTGTAATCTTGATGTCGTTGATTTTTTGTTGAATACTGATGTACCCTGCCACTCCGACAGCTTTTTTCTTGATGTGCCATGTATCGGTTCCTATTTGCCTGGCTATGATGGATATTTTGACCATGATGATGACTTGGCCTATAATCCGGTTGGTCATACAATTTATTTTGTCTATGCTGATAATCACGGGCTAATCTTGGTTGTACATGCTCTGGATATTCTTCATGTTGTAATTTAGGCGATGGTATTTGCAAACTGTTACTAATTTGCTTTTCTCTAGACTCTAAGATGTTAAGTTTACATTTCATTTCATTCATTTCACTTGATGTTTCATCTGCATGTCAATAATATCAAATTTATGGTTCATATCTTTCTGTAGTCCATTCATTTTTTCTATGATCTGATTTTCCAATAGGTCCATTCTGTAGGATTATACGTGTTGGTATTCATGATTTTCTCCTTATGTGGTATTGTTGTTGGATTTAATAGCCCTAGCTTTGAAGTTAGTAATTGAATCGTGTTTTGGTAATCTTTGTTAGTTTCTTCAAGCATTGCTATCCTAGCTTTACATTCGGCTAGTTGTATTTCAAGACTAGATTGTTCCTCCTTCTTTTTCTGACGTTTTTGTCTGGGCTTGTTACTGTCTGTAGTTACTCTTTGTTGAGCACTAACATCAGTATGTATTGGTTGGTAGCTATCTCCTACGGTTGTAATACAATTGTCATTTGAGTTTAATGGCGTTTTTGGCGTTGTTGTTCTAATATGGTCATCCAATATTTGTTTAGGATCAGTTTCATAAAGATTTTTTGACGTTGTTTTAATATGATCATCCAATGTTTGCTTAGGATCAGTTTCATGAAACTGTTTTGGTGTTCGTATAGTGTCATCGCTAACTGATTGCTTATAAGAAGTTTCTTGATATAACAAGGTTTCGTCCAGGATTCTACACATTGCGCATATGAAATTTTCAGTTTGTATGTTTTTTCCCTTTATACAATTCAAATGGTACCAATTATTGCACTGTATGCATTCTATAGAAAATTCAATGTCATTAATGGCATCATTACATTGTTGACAGTTTATATCCAACGATGTATCCAAAGCTCCTTCTCTCTGATATGATGTCAAATCCTCATCTACACACTCTCTATACATAAGGTTCATGTGGTCTGCTGTGTTCGAGTCTCCACTAGGAATGCTTTCTAAAGCAAGCTTCGTATTATTATTTATTGTTTCAATGCTATTTCCTTCATTATATATGATTGTATCTCCATCTGTAAGTTTAATTCTCATGTTTGGACTGTTATAGCTATTTCTACAGTTCTTAGAGATTTGGTCACTGTCAAGCATTTGCTTACATATTTCTCCAATCTGATGGTTTAGTTTTCTACAGTTTTTAATGTCATTTAACTTATTACATATAATTTCTAATAACTAAATACCGAAGTTACTGTAAATTTACTTTCTGCATATGCGCATTTCGACAACTTATGTCTCATCAGTGCAGATAAAATCTAGTGATTTTGTATAAATTCGTCTAGCTTATGGCCATTTACATCAATACGGCTAGCTGTATTG
>MJUU01053192.1:9093-21511 GCA_002080025.1 Modiolus philippinarum | reverse complement strand
GCTAGACTATCTTCCAGTGTTGCCCCTCCTTTACACCACCATACAATGTTATTGTCAAAGGGATTGATTATATTTTCCCTTAAATATTTTCCTTTACTATCTGATAGAATGACTGGAATGTGATGACATGGACTAATCGGTGCAGTGAATGTTGATTTGTTTAAATAATTAATTAGTTTCTGCTCGGACATGAATATCGAAATTGTACTAAGATGGAGGCGAGAAAAAGGGGGTGGTGCTAAATTTGGAATTTACTGATGAATGATGACAAAATGCAGATAATAATGTGAATAAAAACTAATGGTTTTGCAGAATGATGTATGCTTTAGCAAGTTAGACTATCTAAATGTAAGTTCACACCCTTAACAAAGTACTAAATGTCCGTGAACTGTCATGGCGGCCATGGTGACGCGCTTAATATGGACGGACGGGTCAGAGAATGTGTGAATAAACCAAGTTTTTGGACAAAAAATTAATCCCTTAGTATTTCGTTAACTCAATTGATTGTGATAACAATATTAAAATGTGCTTTAAGCTTGTATTGGAGTACTCTAGAATCTCAAACACCAAATTTTCCAGGAGCCACTTTCCAGACGTCTTCTCGTTGCAGCCTCACTTTCTATAAATATACACGATTACGGCCAAAACATTACGCATTGATAGTATACCGGAAAACCCCTATGATAAGTACTCAAAGGATCATTCTAGTCAATCAACCTTGGTCTCAAAATAAGCCTGATACATCGATGTTCAAACAGGTGTACCATTTGTTTCATTCCGACATTTATTTTTAAAGGTGCAAGAATTCAAAGTTATATTTAGATTCTGAAAGAGCTATTTTTTTCATTTGTTCTAAGCCCTGATTGGCTGAATTGGTGGTTTGACACCTTAACATGATATTAAAACATTCCCCAGTGTAATTGCTGCACTTTTTCGTGTTTTTAAGTTAATTTCCAAATTGTATACAGAAAATAACATTCATTTCCAAATTTTTTACTCCTTTTCATCTCTATTCAAAAAGTCACAGATTTAGTGTTTCAGTGCTTTAATCAGGCACAATCACTCATAGATGTTAAACATGGACACAAAACCAAATATACTTCTTTTGTGTAATGTATTCTAAACCCATGTTTAATACTAACCCCTTAGAGTGTTTTTCTATGAAAATAAAGCTGCAAATATTCAAAGCTACCTTTAAAATTTGAAATCATGCTACAAAATGTCACTCTCCCCCCAAATTTGAGAAGGTGCTTCTGAGGTAAATTTTTGGACTTGAAATGGTCTTTACTTTGAGTGTGGGAATAAAAATAGCATTTTAAATGCAGAAAATGATGCATAAAGGTCAAGAAGACAGGGGAAAACCAGTTTTGTTAATTTTGTGAGCTTATGAAGAATATTAGGTTTGTGAGATAGCTGAAAAGCCTGATATGAATAGGTACAATGGTAGTTATTAAAACTACTGAAAATCCACCAAAGTGCATTTATTTTTCTTCGGGTGATTAAATATATATATTTAAAGGAAATAACATAATAAAATAAATGCAAATTTGTGAAAAGGGTGGCAAATTCAAAATCTTGTCCCAAAATCAGATGATAAAATTTTGACTTTGCTCTTGTTTTGACAATGTGGACCCTTAAATGACAATTTTACACTCTTTAGAAGAGGAACACCGTGATATTTTTTATTTCTGAGGTTCATGTTCACATCAAACTGCATAAACAAGCACCATTCCTGCTTAAAATAATTATTGTATACAAATCAGACAGATTTTTATATAAGGCATCTCAGTCAGAGTTGTCGCTTTTGTTTGCGACACCGAAGACATGAAATTTGTAAACATTGAACATATATTCAAAACAGTGACGAATTCCTGTGTAAAATCAGCCTACATTTGATGTTTTTAAACTATTGTACACAGCTAACCCTTCTAATTTTGCACAAACTCATGGAAATGGCCTAAAAATGGCATTTCAGTGTCAAAATACTGAAATATTACATACATGTAACGACTGTTTTTGGCCAAATTGTGGCACCAGCTAGTTTAAACTTCAATCTTTAGCTCAGATTCATCATACATATATGTTTTGCATCAATTTAGGCTATCAACAACTTTTTATGACATGTTTCAAACTTTTCGTATATTTTGTGTAAACATCATATCCGAAATTCAAGATCATAGTTATTATAACACCGAATATATTGCAATTTAAAATATCGATTTTTTACATAGATTATATCTGTAATCATCGATCTTTTCACCGTCTAAGATTGAAATCGACTGATCTGATTGGTCAATTCAGCTTTGTGATGTCACGCCGGATAAGAGAATAAACATGGAATGTATGAATAAAACAAAAGAACGCTTAAATTTTTTATTTATAATCGCTAATAACAAAAATTAGATACATGGTCACAGAAGTGGCCACTTTGAGTGATATTTTATATACTCGAGTGGAGAATTACATACTAAAAGTACCAATTAACGTGCATTTATCCCCCGCTTAGCAGAATTGGGGGATTATGTTATGCAGTCCGTCTGTATGTAGGTACGTGCTTCCTATACGTCCGTTTGTAATGATTCCCGATAGATCTGGAACTCTAAGAGATACAAGTTTGAAACTTGGCACTACTCTATCTAGAATATGATCTGCAGTAGTGCACTGTGGATTCAAAGCTTTTGATTTTGCGATATTCAATAATTGAAGAGTTCTCCAAGGCTATTTGTGCTAGAAAGTTGAAATCCGGGAATCGATTTGCTAAAACTCTCAAAGATCTGGTTTTTTTTAATTCTATCTAGCAACCATACCTTTTTAGCTCACCTGGCTATGCCAGGGTGACCTTTTGCAATCACTTGGCGTCCGTCGTCCGTCCGTCCGTCCGTCCGTCGTAAACTTTTTTTTCAAAAATCTTCTCCTCTGAAACCACTGGGCCAATTTAATCCAAACTTGACCTGGGTTATCACCAGGGTATGTAGTTTAAAAAATATGTTCGGTTAGATCGAGGACCAATCAACATGGCTGCTGTTACTAAAAATAGAACATAGGGGTAAATTGTTGTTTTTGGCAAATAACTCAAAAACCGTTGCAGATATCAAAAATCTGACATTGGGTAAAATTGTTCAGAATGAGGAGATCTATCTGCCCTGCAATTTTGAAGAAAATCGAAAAACCCGTCTCAGAGTTACAGCCCTTTTTCCGTAAAATTTTCAAAATTTAGGCATTTTTTATTTTTTATTTCAAAAACTGTAACAGATAGAGGTGAAGTGTAAATTGCAAAAATGTTCAGCATATCAAGGTCTACATACTCTGAAATTTTGAAGAAAATCCAACTGCCTGCGTTGTAGTTATTGGCTCTTTTTCACCAAAAAAAATGTTTCAATGCCATATGGTTATGAGTTATTTCCCTTTAAATTCTGTGTTCAAATCTTCTTTGGTTTACTTTTCTCTTATACGTTTAAGAAAAATTCCCTGTTATCACTTTATTAAAAATAATTATTTGTTACATAATCAAGAGCAAAAAAAGTGTTTTTGTACAAACTTTTACAATTTTTTGCAAAAATACTTTCATAAACTATACTTATTTCACAAATTAATAATAAATGTATATAGTTGTATATTGTATCATGATGTAAAGCTTGCATGCCCACCATGCCGTAAACTTTTCATTCAAACATTTCTTCTCTTCTCTGAAACTGCTTGGGCCAATTGGAACCAAACTTGGGCACAATGGTCCTTAGATGGCCCCTTTTAAAAAAATGTCTGGCAAGTCCGTATCATATCCAAGATGGCCGCCAGCAGGGAACGTGGTTTAACATTGGACCCTATGGGAAAGCATTCAAAGATCTTCTCTGAAACCACTGCGCCAAGTGGAACCAAACTTGGTCAAAATAGTCCTTTGATGGTCCCCTTTAAAAATTTTGTCCGCAAGTCTGCACGTCATCCAAGATGGCCGCCAGCGGGGAACTTTGTCCAAAATTGGACAATATTGCAAAAATCTTCTCCTCTGAAAATACTGGGCCAATTGGAACCAAACTTAGTCACAATGGTCCTTACGTGGCCCCTTTTAAAAATGTGTTCAGCAAGTCCACATCATACCCTAGATGGCCGCCAGGAGGGAACATGTTTTTAACATTGGACCCTATAGGGAAACATATTCAAAGGTCTTCTCCTCTGAAAGTACATGGCCAATTGGAATCATACTTAGTCACAATGGTCCTTACTTGGTCCCCTTCATAAAATGTGTCTGGCATGTCCGCATAGCATCCAAGATGGCAGTCAGCAGGGAACATTGTTAAACCTTGGACCCCATGGGAAATCATTTAAAGATCTCATTTGAAAGTACTAAGCAAATTGGAACCAAAGTGAGGCACAATAATCCTAACATGGTCTTCTTCAAGAAAAATGACAGTTGGTCTACGCCCCATTAAAAATAGCTGCCTGTGGGGAACAGTTTAATTTGGGATCATATAACATCAGCAAACTTCAAATTGAGACCCTTAAACAGTCAATAAACAAATTTGAAAATGAGAACCTTAAACGTTGTGATAATTTTGACTTATTGTGTCAGTCATGACCCAGGTGAGCGATACAGGCTCTTGAGAGCCTCTTGTTCAATTTGTTATATATAGAATCGCTGTTTTCAATTGAAATACGGCAAAAATTTCCTGTTCTAGTTCTGATAAATTTCTAGAAACCCTCGAAGACCAGTATTTGTTGAAATTCAACCTAGCAACAATACCCTTTTCAATTCCTTACAGTAACAGCTAGTGATTGTTTCCAATAGGAAGACTGCAAATTATGTTTGATTCTAATATGTCTAGTTTTGGTAAATTTCATAAAAAGGATCTCTTATTTTTGGGAATCTATCTCGTGACAATAATTTTTTCAATTCATGAAAGTTATAGGAGTTACTTTCAATAGTTAGACTGTATCTTCTTGGATTGACTTATATTTCTCAACTAATTTTAGCTTCTGTGACCAAGTCTTGTTCTTTGAAGTTTTGTATGAAATAATAGGTAAATGATTAAAAAAATTAAATTTGCCAATTAAAATTGATAATCTAATTAACAATGGTTTAAACAAAGTTACATCTGTACATAGCTATTTATTAATGATAAATAAACTGGTTGTTATTTTAAAATAGTGCAAACAAATTGGTTGTTTATTTAACAATTATATTTTGTAATAGAAGAATAATTGAATATAACTGTATACCGATTAAAAAACATGCGCTTACTGTTTTAACTTGTGTGAAATATATATATCAAGAACTACCAACGATTATTAAATTGCTTGGAAGAAAAAAAACCGATATCTTACAAAAACAACTCATTATGTATGAAATACATCGGCAAACGGATACCGAAGCAAGAAAAGGAAAGGGGAAATTCTAAAATCATAAATCCAACATCACGGCAATTCACAGCAACATGAATTGATACAGTATGACAAAGATAAAACAAATAAACAAAAATGAACAAGAACGCCACAAAACTAAAGCACTAGCAGTGTGAACCCCTATTAAAAATGAGGTGCTCCGGAAGGGTAAGCATTATTTGCTGCACGCGTGGCACCCGTCACACTGCCAGTGAAAAGTCCGGTTTTGTCACAGTCGATGTTAGTTAGTCCGGTAACAAACTCTGGATCTATCCAAAAATATATGTTCTCATTTGTGAAACAGAAACATTGTAATGGTCTGTCAAATCGTGTTGACGACCGTAAAACTTCTGTAGTGACAATTGCAACAGTGACTGATCATACCCTTGATGTATAAATTTTTGAGACAGTAATTTCGCTCTGTTGACAAAATCGCTGTACAAACTACAGGCACGGCAATAGCGAATGAGTTGTGAAATGTACACACCATATGCCGGAGAAGTGGGAATATTACTTCTCAAAAAACGGGAAGTTCACTATTGGAAAGTCGAAATCATATTTTATTTCTTTTAAGTACCGATCTGTCCAGGTACCGATTTTCAAGTCCCTATTTTTCCTGTACCGAGTACCGATTTGTCTAGTACCGAGTACCGAAATGTCTTGTAAGCTGGGTACAGAAATGTCCATGTATCGATTTGTCTTGATACCGTGAAGTCGTCGTCATATTAATATTACGTATTTTGAACTGACCAATCGTTAAGAGCGATCCAAAGCTACCACGAAGTTCACTTCAAGTGCACTTTGCGATCACTCCCGCGATCGCATCTTCTTTTTAAGTGCACTTGAAAGTGGTCACAAGTTCACTCTAGGCTATCATGGAATCACTTTCAATTGCACACGAAGTGCACGCGAGAAACGCTTTTGTAGTGCACTTGGATGGAATGTTGCATCAGCACCACACTGTACCTCGACCAGACCCCGATTGATTCCCTACCTTTTTTCGACATATAATGCATACGACCTCTACATGATATTTTTTGACATGTCAAAAATATTCGGGAACACAGCTCGAGTTCAGCAGAGTTAGTGAGATAGATCCGATTTGGTTGGTAGACCGAACACGAGCATTCAAGATCAATGTCCCGATCGATGAATATTCATGAATATTCATAGATTGAGTTCGGTCGAGTTGCTTTGATCGGCGGTGTAAACCTACCAATATATATACAAACGTACTAACAGGACAAAACTCGAGCACACTCGACTATTTCACGATTTTGTCCTGACCAGGTCTAGTTAACCAAACACAAATCGGGCTATGATCTGGCTCAATCTGACAAAGTCTGGTTGGTCGAATGAGGGTATAGCATAAGTTGTACGTGAATAGTAAAGAGACCGAGAATGGTCGAGCGTTAGTCGTGTTAAATCGGGTAAAGGTCGAGATAGTTGTCGTGAGCTAGCTCGATCAATGAATCAGTTTTATGACGTTGATCGGGATAAAACAGCATGGTCGAGTTGATCGAGTTGGTATGATCGGCGGTGTAAATCTAGCATTAGGTCTTGAGTGCTGTTTCAGATCTTGTTGAATATTTGTTCTCTATCAGTTTTTACACGTATTTCGGTTTATGGTCTTCCAACTGTATTGATTTATCTGCACTGAAGAGACATAAGTTGTCGAAATGCGAATATTGCAGAAACAAAACTACAGTAACTTTGGTATTTTGTTATTTATTACCTCTGGGCCGATGCCTCTGCTGGTGGACTGTTAGTCCCCGAGGATATTCACCAACCCAGTAGCTAGTACTTTGGAGCTGGCTCGAAAACCATTTTTTTATTTGGAAACTTGCAGTATCTAAATTTTAGAGAATTTCTTTTAAAACTAAGGAGCATCTCCCTCTTGCATAGCTCTCTATTTGTTCTCTATCAGATTTACACGTATTTCGGCTCATGGTCTTCCAACTGTTTTGATTTTATCTGCATTGAAGAGACATAAGTTGTCAAATGCGCATATGCAGAAACAAAATTACAGTTAGTTCGGTATTTTGTTAATTATTTACTGATGGTGGTGCGTTTTTGAAAAAGCTGAACAGAAGGTTTTTCAAGATTCATTCTAACTTAGCTTGTCCTGTAACTATTTAAGATTTTCTCTACGATAATTCTGTTTATAGTTTGCTTCATGACAATATCAAAATTTCAATATTAATATTTTGCGTATTAAAGGATGACCATGAAAATTTGCATGCATGCTTATATTTGCAATTCATAAATTTTGTTTCTTTTTAGTGTCAACCGTTTTTTATATTACTGCCAGGGGTGGATTGTATTTCCAACTCTCTTGATATTTTTCCGGTCATAAGAATACCAAAATGAATTCCACTTCCTGTAAATTATTTTTTTAAAACATCTTTCATTTTCAGATGGTTTTGTTGTAACTCAGTGACCTTTTCTTTTGTTGTAAAGTCGCCATTTTGAATAATTTTTCTTTGTATTCTTAATGTTTCAATGTTCTGTTCATTTTTTTTTTATTTATTGGCAGTCGAAAGTCTTAATTATTCATATCTTATATGTTTTGAGTAATATTGTACATTCGTGATGTTACTACACAGGACTAGATGAAAATCTTTGGATGGTTCTCGTCAAAAGAACCAAAGAACCGGCAAAGTAGAGGTACTTTCCTAAATATTGTTCCCAGCAAGTTTACATGATCATTGAGGAACAATCTCGACATAATTTGATATTGAACCCTACGGGAGAAACACTCAACGATCTTTTATATAAATTTCTGAGCTAATTAGATAATAAATAAATAAAAAGAACTTGTCATAATGGCTCTGTAATGGTTTCCTTTAAAAATGTCACTAAATACTAGATGACAGGCAAGCAGAATACATATTTATCATTGGATACTATTAGAGCCTGCATGCTCTTTTCAAGTTTAAAAAATGATGCTGTACACGTGTTTCAAGGAGTAAGGGACCGACCATTTGACTTGAAAGAAAGGAGGGGGGTATGTTTTTTTCTGAACAGAAAATTTACTTATTTTGTTAACTAGTATAAACAGAATTTTTTTTAAAATAAGCATTTTTTGGGCAGAAAGCCCCCTTCAGAATATTTTTTTGATCATATTTGCAGCCAAAATATTTTTTTCACACAAAATCAGCTTCAGAATCTTTTTTTTTCGAAAAAACAATAGCCCCCCCCCCCCTTTTAGGTTAAATGATTGGTCCCTAACCTGTCATCAGCAGCTTTAGAATAAAAAATATGGAAAGGCCACAATCCCAAACTAGTCAAAAAGAAGTACTCACTACCAAATTATCGAAAAAGAAGGCCTATTCCAGTACTAAGGATCCATCGAGTGGAATGCAAGGAAGCCTCGGTATTTTTAAGGGGTTACATGTAGAATTTTGATAAACACCGCAAATTTCTATAAAACGCAGGGCAATTTTTCATGTCGGACAAATCTGACTATTGTGTTGGTGAATATCCTTAAGGGCTGGTACTAACTCATTAAAAACCGGTGCCCGGAGGCAATTTGATATGACTGCCACTGAGCAATTTAGTTTTACATTGAAATCCATGCAAAACCCTGTCAAGAATATTTCCTGATTATATATATATATATATATATATTTTAATATCAAAACACTCGTTTATTCATTATTCACCTGTGACAAATATCTTGGAAAGCCAGGCTCGAACCAAGATTTCCCGTTTACAATAGTGTCGAAACGTAGCCAGGAATCTACGACGACTTCTAATTATAATAAATTGTATATAAAAGATAATAACACAAAAAACGAATAATATAAGAATTTGTGTAAATAATTGTAACTAAACTAAACATTATATTAATATTTATACGATACACCCCCCAAAATACTTGTAGTATGTCTACAGCTTATTTCATTCATTATAGCATTTGTTAAATAATTCTTCATGAATATTTTCTCCCTATATCTGCATTCTTTCTTTAGAATATCAAAATGATCAACACTTTTGGTGTTTTGTTCAGAAATATAATAACATTTGAAAATGCTAAAAGCTACAATTGTAATGAAAAAAATTAACGGATGATATTTTTCATCTAATAACTACATGTTTTAGATTTATTTTTAAATCCAAATTTTTCTTTTTTAGAATATCATTTAATTTTTTCCAAAAACTTTTCAATAATAAACATTCATTGAAGAAATGTTCGTAATTTTCTATTGTTTGACAATGATTACAATAACTGTTTTGGGTCATTTTCAATTGAAATAATAAAAATTTATTTGGAAAAATGTAGTTTAAAAGTTTCCATCTGAATATTTTCAACTTATTTTTACAGAGAAAGTTGAATATAAAAACAAGAGACATCCGTATAAGAAAAGGACTGATGTCATGGAAATAGTGCTTCCATTTTGAATGACCAATCGTTACCTCAAACTTTAAGCTTATCAATTGTTTATAAAATAATTTATTATTTTGACAACTTACGTTTATTATTTGATTTTTTGTAACCATTCTTTAGGTATACTTAATTTCAGTTTAACAAATTCTGCTGTCCAATTTGTTCGAAACTTTAACTTATTATAGACGACTTGCTGAGAGATTTCTCCGTTGACATCTAATATATCGCTTACATACAATATATTGCTTTTAATGACGTTATTGAAAATAAGACATTTATTATCATATTTTATAAACCTATTCCCCAAAGAAATTGTTTTCTAATTTCTCTATAGTTTTCAGGAAAGCAATTTTTACCTCCTCCAATTTTTATCCAAACCCTTATTAAATCAACATAGAATAGTGGAATTGTTTCTATGTCTTTCAAGGTTTAATTTCTCCTATATTCATTTGGAAAATTTAAATGTTTTTCCCAAATTTGATATAGTAATAATTTGGTAGCACCTTCCAGTTAGCATCCTCATTGGATTTTATTCTAGAAATCCAACTTAATTTCAAAGAATCGAAAAAACTTTCTAAGTCAGGCATTTTAAATCCACCTTCCCAGTAGTTACCTATTATAGAATTTCTTTTAACCTTATCCCCTTTTCCATCCCAAATATAATCAAAAAGAATGCCCTCTAATTGTTTTCTATATTAATTAGAAATTACTGTACTTGAAGCGAGAAATGTTTTTATAAATGATTCTACCTTACAGATTCTTTTTTCCCAATTAAGTTTATCACATTCAGTCTTATCGTGACCGAAATAGATATACCAAGAGCTTTTTTCGGTTTTTCAGTGAACTGAACACCCCCAACTTTATCTTTACAAGTTTTCAACTTCCCAATCCAAATGCCTTCTGTTTTTTCACGGTTCAATTACAGACCCGAAAAGCTTCCAAAGATTTCAATTAGATTAAAAGCCATTATAATTTCATTTTTATTACCTAAAAAGAGTGTGGTATTGTCAGTCATTTGGCTTATCTTCAAACTATGGCTTTTGCTATCAATTTCAACTTCGATGCATTTCACATTATTATCATTTCTTAGTCTTACAGCCATTATTTCTACTGCCAAAACAAAAAGTAAGGCTGATAAAGGGCACCCCTGCCTTATACCACTTGTACATTTAAAGCGTTCTGATATCCATCCGTTACTTGATATTGAACCAAATATGTCTGTATACATTAAGTTTACCCATCTTATAAACGACTCTTTAAACCCAAAGTGTACTAAAACTTGTTTCATAAAATTCCATTCCAATGAATCAAAGGCTTTTGAAAAATCAACAAATACAATAGCTCCCTCAATTTGATATTGTTCACAAAATCAATGAGGTCTTGAATTTGTCTCAGATTAAATCCGATATACCTATTCTGTAAATACCCACTCTGGTCAAAATTAATTACTTTATAAACCTTTTTAAGTCTCTGTGCCAAACATCGTGACAGTATTTTAAGATCAGTATTCAATAAAGAAATAGGTCTATAATTTTTTAAACTCAGATGGTCCCCCTTTTTGAAAATCAGAGATCATAAACTTTGCCGTTGTGAAAATGGTAGAGTACCATTTTCATATGAACAGCTATATACTTTTACCAACATATTTCTTGATTATATTAACACACTTTGCTACAATTAATGTTCTTAAGATGATCTATTAAAAAAAGTCTGACTTGTCTGAACCTAATCCAAGCTGGCGGTGAGCAGACAGATAGATCTTACAACATTAAGGTCTTATAGAATGTATCAGGGCCATAATGCAAATGTGCTATGGGGGCTCTTGAGAAGCATATTGCAGTAACATCAAGAAACCCGCCACAAGTATGAAATTGGCTGCCTGGTACGAATAAAAAAACGCCAGAGAACCTAAATACGCATTTTTCCCCTGTAGAATGCCTTTAATATGCCAATGAGTCTTAAGTTATATCAACAAAAAATAAATACATAAAGTTTACAGTTACTACTTTTATTAACCCGTCTTCTAGCTTATACATGTATTTATATAGGCAACTTGCGGATATTTATTCCAAGGTTACCCGTTATATCCTATTAATTTTGTTCGATTGATTATGTATAATTGGCTTTTTTATTTATCTTTTTTTAATTTTTACCCTTTGNGGGGGGGGGGGGGGGGGGGGGAGGTTACTGTCCAAATCAAAACAAAATGAATGGATGAATACAAAACTGAAATATCTGTACTAAATCGATATAATATATCATTTTCTGTGTAAAATTTATTTCATTCATATTAAACACCAGGTTTAAATGTTGTCATCAAAATATAGTGACTGTTATACCCGTGTCAAGCAATTCACCTTTTCAGTATCGCATTAGTGCATTTATAGTGTTGATTAGTAGTATATTCTTTGGTCTCGGTTTGTGCACACAATAAAGAACTTTTGTTACTTATATTCAGACATCTCAAGATAAACATATGGTAAAGATATCACCAGATTAATAAACAAAAATTAAGTAATCTCCCTTTACTTCCAGTTTGTTAAAATCGATACAGATCACAGCAGAAATTCGGGTAAAGAAATAACAAAATGATAAATATAATAGATTTTTTGCCAACAGCAACTCAAAGTAGTTTCGTGCTTTGTTTTTTTT
>MJUU01053189.1:25796-41220 GCA_002080025.1 Modiolus philippinarum | reverse complement strand
GTTTGTTTCCATTGATTTATTCACTTTTTACCTTTTTGGGGCCATTTAGGGCTTGCTATATGGTGTGAGGTTCCTCACTGTATTGAAGACCGTACGGTGACCCCTAGATGCTTTGGGTTTGGTCGTTTTAACCTGGATATGGGATGTTGTCTCCTTGACATTTACTCCATTTCCTTTCTTTTTCATTTATTTGCAGAAAGTATATTTACAGTAATTTCGGTATTTTGTTCTCCATCACCTGAGTGCTTAGTGATATGGATAAAAAGATTCCCCGCGCGAGAAATGTATGCTCTCTATGTGAGATCTTATCTCATATGGATACACTTTATGGCATTTTATTTTTTTTCCAAATGATAATTTGACCGTTCGTTTCAAGATGTACACTTCTTGTTTTTTTTACATTCCAAGTTTTCATACAGTACCCTGTGGCTGTTTACATGTTGTGATTGTCTTGTAATGTCATGCAACTGATGACAGCGATTGTAAGAAAACTTTTAAGTTTAATTAAATGTTCATTTTGTTTGAAACAAATTAAGGAGTATCTCCCTCATGCATAGCTCTGTCTTTAGCTTAATTTTGGCTTTTCTATTTAGATCCTTTCGGTTATGTGTTCTCAGTAGTCAATTCTTCGGCGCTGACCCGAAAACCGATTTTATTGAAACTTGCAATATCTAAATTTTACAAAATTTTGTTTGAAACTAAGAAGTATCTCCCTCATGCATAGCTCTGTCCTTAGCTTAATTTTGGCTTTTCTGTTTAGATCATTTCGGTTATTTGTTTTCTATCAGCTTGTACATATTTGTCGGTTAATGGACTTCCAAATGTTTTGGTTTAATCTGCACTGATGAGACATAAGTTGTCGAAATGCGCATATGCTGAAATTAAATTCACAGTAACTTCGGTATTTTGTTATTTATTACCACTGGGCCGATGCCTCGGCTGGTGGACTGTTAGACACCGAGGGTATTCACCAACCCAGTAGTTAGTTCTTCGGTGCTGACCCGAAAACCGATTTGATTGAAACTTGCAATATCTAAATTTTACAAAATTTTGTTTGAAACTAAGGAGTATGTCCCTGATGCATAGCTCTGTCCTTAGCTTAATTTTGGCTTTTCTATTTAGATCCTTTCGGTTATTTGTTCTTTATCAGCTTTTACTTGGTTTTCGGTTAATGGACTTACAAATGTTTTTGTTTAATCTGCTTTGATGAGACATAAGTTGTCGAAATGCGCATATGCAGAAAATAAATTAACAATAACTTCGGTATTTTGATATTGTAACGGTCGAGGTTCTATGTGAAATTACGTAAGGTTCCGAGCGGATGAACCAATATATTAGTGGGATCTTAGTTGTATAATTTGTGCAAACTATAATTTCACTAATATATCTAGAAAGAACAAATAAATTCTGCTACAACATCAACATCGACCATATACGAGTATGACCCGGGATGTATAGTTTTTAGCCATCCAAGGTTGCACCCGTACACTCGAAAAGGGCAAGACAATATTTACCACCACCTTGACTACTTATATAATGAGGCTCCAACCTGACCCGCTACTTCATATAAGGGATCCGTCAAGCATCTAGCTTTTGGTGACAAAATTGAGGAAGATGTGTTAAAAATACGAATATTTTAATGTGTGACTAATTAATAAAATATGTACAACAATAATTGTGTTGATTGTCAATTATAACGGTATTGTTCCAATCTTCCAGCACATGGACATTAATTCTGTTTGGTCTTCTCGATCAGTATTCTATTTAACTGAGTTTTTGTTTGGTCTTCGTAATCAGTATTCTATTTAACTTATATTTACTAGTTAACTGGTAATCCCTTGCACTGATCTTAATCTGGAGTTGTACAAGTATTCACTAACTTGTACAATGTGGCTTTATTATTTTAAGACTCTTGTCTTCTGTCAAGACGCTAGTCTTCTATCAAAACTGTACTTCCCAGGGTAAAACAATAAAAAAAAATTACCATTTATGTACTTGTAAAAAAATAACTTTGTCCAAGATACGAAATTTTTATCTTATGTAATCAATTTTGATCAAAGGCTTTAATTCTTCTCAACTACTATCAATATCAGTTACTATGAATTGAAATAAGCATAAAAGAAATTATTATTATTACTATTATTATTATTATTTAATTAAATTAATTACCAAATTGATAAAACTTTAACTTTCTAAAAAAAATATTTAAATTTCAATTTAAAAAAAATCATTTTCAATTGAACAGGAAATAATTCGACTTTACATAAAAATGATACTGGAGTTTAAACTCTTTGACACTAACAAACATTAAAATATTTCTTCGAATAAAAGAAAAATATTAAGAAAACACAAAGGCTATCTATCCTTATTTGGTGTACAGAATTCTATGAATTCTCTATATCATCAATCTGCTTCTTATGTATTGTACTAGCTGTCTATTCACGACTTCTTATGTGTTTATAAATTTTTAATTATGTTAATTGCTCAACTTTTAGCAATTCTTGTAAATTATGTCCAAAGACACCTTTTTGCTACAACTCTAACTTCTCTTTTTATAAGAAGTTCTTTGAGAAATGTTTCCGTGCCCACTGACACCCACTGACTGACTAGACTGACTGAAACAACCCTTTATATACCCAAATTCACGTGCAGATTTGAAAACGTCATAAACTTATCCTCACGTGAAATTGTACTGAGAGTCCGCGCCAAAAACAACGCCACTTCCGTTTTAGTGTTTCCGCTTCAGAAACTGCTCAATTATTGCAAATAACTCATTGTGAAGATTTAATGCATTTGTAAAACTATTTTTCTCATGTTCTAGACACTTGTAGGAATCCATACATTCCCCCATATCTAATACAAACAACGATATAGCTGAGAATTGCTTTACGTTAGATCGTTCTAAAAATAGATCTATAAATAGATAATCTTACGTTGGGATTCCCCCACATTCCAACGTTACCACAATGTAAACAAACTTGATCATGCGCGTTCATTCAACAACCGTAAATGCCATGATACACTAAAAATATTGCTATCGTAGGGGGAGGGTTTAACTATAAGGCCGTGACACTGCCCCCTCCTTACTTTTGGCGTTTGGCCCCCAAATGGAGCGAATATTGTCAGCTTCTTATTAACTTAACTAAATAAAGCAAGCAAATATTTTCAAATTCAGATTTTTTTTCATCAAATTTTACATTCAATAAAATAAAATGATACCTGTCTAAAACGTTAATGAAGTGAAAGTTCACAAAAACACAGAATTCACTTTAACTTGTCCTATATTCCGTTCACCTAATCTGTCGGAGCCTCTGCTCAATCATCTCTTTGAAATTCACTAGTCCATAAAAACCAGCCTCTATGCTCAGTTCCTCTAAATATCTAGCATCCTTTGATAACGCGTTCTTTGTAAATGTAAGAGGATTTCTCAGATAGTTGAGAATCAGTTGAAAATGCGTTGGATCTCTATCCAGAAAATAATGTTCTCCCGTCTTTTCCAGAGGCGAGTTTGGCTGCATCATATGCCAAAAGACAGAATCTCGTGCTGCCGTCAGTGTTTTTGTCGATGTCTCGAATTTCATGCCACCTACATTAATAACTACCTTAGTACTACTGCAAGCTTGTAGTTCTCTTAATTGTCGTGGCACGACATTGCTGCTCGGAGAACTTCCCTCTGCATGAATCGAAACGGAATCTTCCTCCCCACTCGAACTAGAAATGAACGAGCTAGTGCTGCTCGAACTGCTGCTAGAACTACTTGAAATCTTCTCCTTTTTATCCTGCCTATCGTCCCTATTCAGTTTAGCTGAGGGACTACGGGCCACAGGAGCATCAGTTCTGTCTTCCACTTTATGTATGACCGATCTTACTTTTGGCGAAATAGAGTCTCTTCTCGCCCTTTTTGCTGGTGATGATGATTTACTTCGTGGAGTTTTACTCCCCCTTCTGACTGGGGATCTTCCACGCTCGGATGCTCCCACGTAAGGTCTTATGCGAGATTTTTCTGGTTTTCTGCTCTGTGTCTCACCGTTCATTTCTTTATGAACCACTTGGATGTTCTTCTCCACATTTGCTGACTTGAATTTAAGATAGTCATCTCTTATTTTAAGTCCAGTATCTCCAGTGTGCCTGTTGATGAGAATTTGGTGCTCATCCCCACCGGAACACTGTCCATGCTTTGGCGTCCTTTTTTCGAAAATTTTCTTGCAGATAGTGCATTTATACCCAAACGGGCTGTGAAGCTCCATGATGTGTTTCTCAATTTGCCAGCGGAAATTGAATTCTCTGTCCGTACATATTAAACATCTTAGGGAGACCTTGTCTATCTTCTTGCTGCTCATTTATAACGTGGTTAGAAGTGGGCGAAATTTCTCGCGCTTCGCTTATATACCACCCACGAAACCATGCCCTTAACCTTTAGACGATCTGACCAATGAGAGCAGGATTCCCACTTTTAACATGACGTAGTTACGTCAACCGACCTTGACGTCAATATATCACGTGAAAATATCACGCCAATGTCACGTAGGCCATGTACCAGCCAGTACTAGCCCAGTGTATCGTTATTATTTTTTATTTTTATTTTTTTTTAATTTATTATTATTTTTATTTCTTAACTAATGAAATATAAAATAAACAATCATATTCTAAGAGATAAATAATAAAAGAATGACAAACAACAACACTTTTGTATTTATAGACATACTATCACGACCTATCGTGAGTCATGTAATACTTTTTTTTAGGGTGTGAACCATGACGGTACCTTCTGACCTTTGTACCTTTTCAATCTATTCTGATGTACAATTCTGGGTTTGCACTTTGGCCCACATTGAATCTTGTATATGATATCATTTAATTTTTTAACAACAATAAATGGATCTCTCCAGGGTCTCTGTAGGTTTGAACAAAAGCCGACCCTCCGTTTCATGTCATACAACCAGACTGCATCCCCCACTTGGTACTGCATCTGATTGACGTTCCTATCATGACATTTTTTCATTGCATTACTAGACTTCACGAGCCTTTTCTGAGCAAATAAATGAATAATATCTAATTTTTCATGCAACTCTTTTGCATACGTACTATAATCTAGTACTCTCTCTTCATCATTTTCCGTTGGTTTACCTACCAACATATCTATTGGTAAATTTATCTCTCTGCCAAACATCATCTTGCAAGGGGTAATTCCTGTAGTCCCATGAACAGACGATCTGTATGCCATCATGACGAGTGGCAAATATTCATCCCAGTCTCTTTAGTGAGCTGATATGAATCCCGAGAGCATATTTTGAATTGTTTTATTTGCCTTTTCAATCATACCATTGGATGCAGGGTGCATTGCAGTGGTTCTAGTTCTCTCTATGCCTAGTATGCGGCACATTTGTTGAAATACTTCTGCTTCAAAACTTGAACCCTGGTCCGTATGGATTTGTAATGGTACGCCTATTATACTTATAAAATGATCAACTAATTTTCGTGCGACTGTACTTGCATCAATTTTCTTTAATGGAATACCCTGAGTCCATTTAGTGAAATAGTCGCCTGCAACCATTATGTATCTATTTCCTTTATTTGTTTTTGGCAAAGGCCCCATTATGTCTACGGCCACCCTATCTAATGGTTCTCCAACATTGTTTTGATTCATTGGAGCCTTCGCTTTCCTTATGGGCATCTTTTTACTCGCACAAATATCGCAAGTCTGACACCATTCTTCTACGTCTGACTTATATCCAGGCCAATAAAACCTTGCTGTATTTCTTTCGACAGTTTTTCTAATACCTAAGTGACCACTAGTCACGCCATTGTGTAGTTGTTCCAAAACAACCTTTCTTAAAACTTTAGGCAAAATAATTTGCCAGATAGCTCCGTCTCCCACTTCATTTTCAAATTTTCTGCATAACACATCATTTCTCATCATTAGGGAATCCCATTGATTCCAAAATATTTTAACCTCCCTTCCATACTTTGCAATATCTTGCCAACCTGGCTTTATTTCTTCATTCTTAGATTGGATAATAACCGCTATGTTAGAGTCTTCTCTTTGCAATTTCGCCATCTTTTCACAAGAAATTTCTCCCGACTCTACTTTATTTTCTATTTCATTCGTATTTGCATTGTGCAAGAAACTTTTATCTTTAGTCATATTCCGTGTGACTACCTTCATCGGAATATCTGTCTTCGATGGATTTATATCCTGGATCACTTTATTCCGCGATCCAATTACTGAATCATCATCCGAGCCATCTTCATTCTCCATATCTTTTAAGCAAACATGTTCTTTTTCATATTTACTTTCTGCTCTGAAGCAATAACTACAGCTGTCGATTAGGCAAGGACGCCTGCTGAGTGCGTCTGCATTTGAATGAATTCTACCAGCCCTATGCTGAATTTCAAAATCATAGGTACCTAGAACTTCTAACCATCGGGCTATTTGCCCCTCAGGATTCTTGAAGTTCATAAGCCATCTTAAGGCCCCATGGTCATTGCGAACTTTAAAATGTCTCCCATAAAGATAATGATGAAAGTTCTTTATGGATTGTACTACAGCTAATAGCTCTCTTCTTGTAACGCAATATCTTCTTTCCGTTTTCGAAAAGGTCTTACTGTAGTAAGCAATAAATTTTTCACTTCCATCTTGTATCTGGGACAACACTGCCCCCATGCCATAATTACTTGCGTCCGTATCGAGAACAAATAACCCTGTTTCTTCAGGAAACGCTAAAATAGGTGATGTTATCAATGTATGTTTTAAAGTGTCAAAAGCTTTTTGACAGTGTTCGTCCCAAGTAAAATTTAATTCAGTCAGTTTGTGTAAAGGTTTTGCAAAAGTTGCAAAATTAGGAACGAAACGCCTGCAATAGGAGCATAAACCAACAAAACTTTTTATTTACATTCTTAGGAACTGGCCAGTCTTTAACTGCTTTAATCTTTTCTGGATCTGTAGCGATCCCTTCTTCACTAACAGTATGCCCTAAAAATGTAACTTGTTTTCTCAGGAAATGACACTTGTTTGGACTTAATTTTAAATTTGCCTCAGCAAGTCTACTAAATACTTGATCTAAATTTTCTAAATGTTCTTCGAATGTTTTACTAATATTATGATGTCGTCTAAATACAACAGACATATTTTCCATGATAATCCAGCCAATACCTTCTCCATTAACCTCTCAAAAGTAGCACCACTATTACAGAGCCCAAATGGCATTACTCGGAATTGCCAAAAGCCTCTACCTTCTATAGCGAATGCTGTCTTGTGTTTAATTTACTTGCCAATATCCACTTTTTAAATCACAAGTGCTTAACCAACGGCAGCCATTCAACGCTGATAATGAGTCGTCAATTCTTGGTAAAGTCTGACAATCCTTGAGTGTCACCTCACTGATTTTTCTAAAGTCACAGCAAAAACGAACTGTACCATCCTTCTTGGTCACCATGACTATTGGTGCACACCAAGGGCTGTTTGAAGGTTCAATTATTCCTGTCTCTGCCATCTTTTTAATTTCCTTTTCTGCTTCAAGTTTCTTCGCCAAGGGGATGCGATATGGCCTAAGTTTTATAGGTTTGGCATCTCCAGTAATTATTCTATGTTCAACTACACTTGTGTTTCCTATGTCATCTGACGACTGGGAAAATACATTCTTATGTTTTAGAAATATATTTTGCAACATTCTTTGTTGCTCATCTGATAAATGTTCACTACTTTCTACAAGTAATTTCTTAAGATGTTCAGGTACAAGATGATCCGATTCTAATCGATCATCGACTTTACTTCTCCTAAGAAGTTCACTCTGAGTTTTGATATCATTTACAGCCTCGAATACAGCCACTACTGTATTTTTATACATTTTGTGTGGTTCTTTATTTACATTAATTAATCTAATAGGTATAACACCACTTTTTAAATTAATGACTGCTTTAGCCACTAAGATCCCACTTTTCTCTATAAAGTTTTTATCTGACTCTACAATGCCACATGTATTCCCCTTGATACCATCTATTGATTTTCCAGACACAATAATTTCTGATTCAGACGGAACAGTTATATTTTTATCAATACATATCCTACAACAACTGTCCTGTTTAGTCTCCTTTTTATAAAAACATGTTACTCTTTCTCCATTTATATTAATGTATCCTTTACTTAGGATCAAATAACACTTGTATTTATTTAGGAAGTCCATTCCCAAAATACATTCATCCTTAATTTCTGCCAATAAAAATTCATGTTCATATGAACATTTTCCAATTTCCATATTTAATTTAACTTTTCCATAAAATGGCGCCGTTTCACCTGTTGCTGTTAGCAAATTTAATCGTACAGGTGTTATTTCTGGCCTAGATGAAGGATCCCAAGAATCGAAAATCTTTTTGTTCAACACTGTTATATTGGCCCCGGTGTCTATCAACATAGAGACCCAGTTGTCCAATACTCTTGCTGAAACTAAGTGTCCATCATCTACTCCTTGAGCATTTCTTAAAATCTTTGTTGGGGGGATTGAAACGTCTGTCGAACTTCTCCCCCGAAAGTCGTCGACCTTATCTCGTTTCCCTGATTTCCCTGGCAGTTTCTGTTATTATTTTCGGTTCCACTCGGAAAATTTGTCTTAGAATTCCTCCAATTTTGTCTATTTAATTGTGTTTGGTTATTAGCAAAGCTTTGATTATTATATTGTTGACCACGACCTTGCATAGCATTTCTATTATAAAAACCTTGTCGTGGATTTTTGAATGCTTTATTTTAAGTTCTTGAACTTCATTTGTAAGTGTGTCAATTCTTTCTAAAGCCACGTCTATTTTTTACATAAATCACTGTTCCCAGTTTCAAGTCCAACCGTTTTTACGTTACAGTTTCTGCTTTGGACAGAAATATGCACCGCTTCTAGTCGAACTGCTATTTTTTCTGCTTCAGAAACAGTTTTTGGGCACACTTCCCTCAACCTGATTCTTATCTCCTTGAATGGTATAGCATCGATAAAATAATCCAATGCCAAAGTCTCTGTTACATCAAAGCTAGCATTTGGATATGCTTTTCTAGTCAATCTTTTTATTGACTGAGCCAACTCTGGGATAGTTTCATTTCTTCCTTTCATCCGAGTCTGCAATTCGCTTCTGAAAACTTCTGCCTTATGAACAGACCCAAAGCGATTTTTCAGGGCACCTACTATTTGGTCATAATCTCTTCTGCCATTTTCACTGAGTTCATTTATTAAACCTCTTGCATCTCCAGTTAAACTGCTCGCTAAGTACAATGACTTAGTCTTATAACTCCAATTATTAAGTTCTGAAATTAATTCGAACTGTGTTAAATATTCTTCCAAGTCATCTTTTCCATCGAATTTCTGTGGCTTTAATTTAGATGTTTCTAACTGCGCTGGCTCTCTCCAGTGATTACAATTTACATCTCGACTCGGATGGGATGTACTGTGTATTTGATGATTTATGTCATCCTCTCTTTGATATCTAGAATGAATTTGGACGTCTTCCTTCGGTACTTCTCTTTGTGTTCTGGGAAAACCATTTATTTCATCCGTATTTCTTTTCATTACTCCATCTAGGTCTTTGATTTGACCTGTCATTTGATCAAAACCCCTCAATAATGAATGACTAAATTCACGCATTTCCTCTCTCAAAAATGTCTACACTATTTGTTACTTTCCCCATTTTCATCTCTTTTTCTGTGTAAATTCTCATTATGTCGACTATTTTCGACATCTAAATTTACTGACATTTCTTGCACTGTATCTTGTTCATCCTCTGAACTTGTGCGTGGCCGAAATGTGACAATTTCCGAATTATCATCCATTCTATACTTATTATTTGTGTCTCCTAATATTTCCGAATTACAGATGCTTATTTAAATTTAGTCACCACTAGTGCTTGAAAATTTTACAATCCCACCGCTTCGCCACCAATTGTAACGGTCGAGGTTCTATGTGAAATTACCTAAGGTTCCGAGCGGATGAACCAATATATTAGTGGGATCTTAGTTGTATAATTTGTGCCAACTATAATTACACTAATATATCTAGAAAGAACAAATAAATTCTGCTACAACATCAACATCGACCATATACGAGTATGATCCGAGATGTATAGTTTTTAGCCATCCAAGGTTGCACCCGTACACTCGAAAAGGGCAAGACAATATTTACCACCACCTTGACTACTTATATAATGAGGCTCCAACCTGACCCCCTACTTCATATAAGGGATCCGTGAAACATCTAGCTTTTGGTGACAAAATTGAGGAAGATGTGTTAAAAATACGAATATTTTAATGTGTGACTAATTAATAAAATATGTACAACAATAATTGTGTTGATTGTCAATTAGAACGGTATTGTTCAAATCTTCCAGCACATTGACATTAATTCTGTTTGGTCTTCTCGATCAGTATTCTATTTAACTGAGTTTTTGTTTGGTCTTCGTAATCAGTATTCTATTTAACTGATATTTACTAGTTAACTGGTAATCCCTTGCACTGATCTTAATCTGGAGTTGTACAAGTATTTACTAACTTGTACAATGTGGCTTTATTATTTTAAGACTCTTGTCTTCTGTCAAGACGCTAGTCTTCTATCAAAACTGTACTTCCAAGGGTAAAACAATAAAAAAAATTACCATTTATGTACTTGTAAAAAAATAACTTTGTCCAAGATACGAAATTTTTATCTTATGTAATCAATTTTGATCAAAGGCTTTAATTCTTCTCAACTATTATCAATATCAGTTACTATGAATTGAAATAAGCATAAAAGAAATTATTATTATTACTATTATTATTATTATTTAATTAAATTAATTACCAAATTGATAAAACTTTAACTTTCTAAAAAAGAGTATTTAAATTTCAATTAAAAAAAATCATTTTCAATTGAACAGGAAATAATTCGACTTAAGATAAAAATGATACTGGAGTTTAAACTCTTTGACACTAACAAACATTAAAATATTTCTTCGAATAAAAAAAAAATATTAAGAAAACACAAAGACTATCTATCCTTTGTCTTAGGGAATTATTTGGTGTACAGAATTCTATGAATTCTCTATATCATCAATCTGCTTCTTATGTATTATACTAGCTGTCTATTCACAACTTCTTATGTGTTTATGAATTTTTAATTATGTTAATTGCTCAACTTTTAGCAATTCTTGTAAATTATGTCCAAAGACACCTTTTTGCTAAAACTCTAACTTCTCTTTTTGTAAGAAGTTCTTTGAGAAATGTTTCCGTGCCCACTGGCACCCACTGACTGACTAGACTGACTGAAACAACCCTTTATATACCCTAATTCACGTGCAGATTTCAAAACGTCATAAACTTATCTCTAATATCTAATACAAACAACGATATAGCTGAGAATTGCTTTACGTTAGATCGTTCTAAAAATAGATCAATAAATAGATAATCTTCCGTTGGGATTCCCCCACATTCCAACGTTACCACAATGTAAACAAACTTGATCATGCGCGTTCATTCAAAAACCGTAAATGCCACGATACACTAAAAATATTGTTATCGTAGAGGGGAGGGATTAACTATAAGGCCATGACAATATTAGTTATCCATGGGTAAAAATAAAATGCATATAGATGAATTGCACTAAAACCGGTGCTAGGTGAACTTTTTAAGTATTATGAAGTATGAGCAAAACTCATTGTTGAAACCCTCATGGTGTTTTCAAGATAAACAACAACTTAAGCATTGTTTCTTTGATTAGTTTCAACACATATTTAAAAAGACTTTCTCTGACGTTACATCCAAGCTCTTTTGTTCAAGCAGCCTGCTAAGCAGGGGTGATCTGTGTCGGATCACCCCAGCAATCTCATCCCAGTTAGAATTTTTTTAGTAAGACTTTGAGAACTGTTCAGTTTTTTTTTGGGGGGCTTAGTAAAATTTTATGTTTTGCTATCCATAAAATTTTCAAAGATAAAGATATTGAAACCTTGAAAAATACCATTACCCATAGTGGTATTCGAAGCAGGGTCGCCTCCTTTATACGACTTCTGCCTTACCTGTTACACCACGAACTCGTTGGAATTACCGTGTTTTAAATCTTATATAAAGAATCGGTGTTGGGCACAATAAGGATATATATCATTATTATAGTACAAAAATACCGAAGTTGCATAAAAACAGTAAATTTCGTTATGCAGTACCCGTGTTTCAAGGAGTAACCATAGAGTAGGATATGTATTAAGCATGGAAATAATTTTTAAGAATGTATATCGGTTTTCCTTCACTTAATATATAAGCTGGGATGTAAATAAGTTATCACACTCGGACTTGGTCTGTCTGTATCAGCTCACCCCCGGCCTCCGGCTGTCGGGGCCGCGTCCTCGTGTGATAACTATTACTGCACTTACTCCATATCCTTTCATTATTAAGTACCATTTAGTCACTTGTCACTTGATAATGACACAATTTTATAGATTCATTATTCGTTTTATGACTATCTGAAACAAATGCCTTTTGAGATGCCCTTTTGAATTCTGAATTCTAAATTATTGATTTGAGTTTACTTACATGGTATGCAGGTATAAATATTACAAGGGTAAACCAAGTTGCTAAACTTTCACATTATCGAAAGGAAAGATTTACAAACCAAGCTTATATTATGTTTATGAACGACGACACTGTGTAAATATAAAAAAAAAAAGAAAAACTTAGTTACTTGATTGATCTTGGAAAGTTCATGAGGTATTAGACCGATTAACCGTTGTAAAAAAACTAATAGATTATGGGTAAATAATATTGACAACAGCATCCGAAGCATATTCAAGGGGAGGAACCAGAAAGGGGTAGCTTGGCCGAACGACAAATTAATGAGCACACATAGCCAAGCAAAAAAACAAATTAGGACAGCCAAAATCGAAGCATCAAAATGAAAGATGACCAATAATGAATTCATGATTTATAGAAGGAAGAAAAAATTGATAAATGTGCAATGAGGGTATACGTACTACTATTTGTGCCAGTTTCACTGAACGTTTCATTTAAAAGCTACAATTCCTTTCAATGAATTTTCTTTTACTTGCCAATATTTGGATCTAAAAGGCTTGTCTCTCGTGACGTGCGGTCTCCGTAAAAAGATTTCCCGTGCTTTGAGTGTATTCTCTTTTTATTTTTCTGTCATGGTGTACTTGATCATGTAAGAATCTTTCTTGTTTTGTATAAATTAGGTATTTTTCTGGCCATCTGTATATATATTGCCCACATCTTCCGATTTTACTTGCCAAGATTTCTTACAAACAACTCGATGAGTGCCCTGTGATCGTTTATATGTTGTATTGTCTATTGGTCCCTTTGTCGGGCGACGTATGACAGTGTTTGTAAGAGTACTTTGCCCGGTATATTATGCTTGTTCCATGACAAAGGGGATAAATGGATTTACCGTTGTTCAACATTTAGCAAGTAAATTTTACTCAAACCGGTGCTACCGGCTGTCTTGAACTTGCTATGAGGTAGGATTTTGCTTTTTATTGAAGGTCTCATGGTGACTTCAAGATGAAGAACAATAATGAAAGCGTTGTTCCATTTGCTTAATCTTACCGTGCATTTATAGGCATTTTGTCCTATGAACATTTACTCCATATCCCTTTATTCGTTCATTGTTAGTTTATCGCTTGATGCCCTACTGATATGTACTAATTTTGACATTTTGTCGTATATCCACTTTTTCCTCAAAATTAACATGTGTGGTTTGTTTCATTACAGTGTTTTTATAGTCTTCACTTAAAAGTGGAAAAATTGTTTGGTGGGGCATTTGAAAAGTATGGAAGATTTATTGCACGACATCCATGGAAAGCTATTATTTTTGTCGTTGTGGTGGATATTGGATTCGGATTCGGAATGCTTAACCTTACCCCGGAAACTGATATAGAACAATACGCCCCAACCAACAGCAATGCCATGAAGGACAGAGAAGTAGTAAGTATAATTGCATGTTTATTTTCTATGTTAGACATTGAGAGGACAACTAATACAAAGGACCGTCCCAAACGATATATAACAAAATATACGACAATGCGTTCTAACAATAAATGCAAAAGTTGGTATATTTTAATAAATGGGGGTAATAACAAAATTACCGTACAGAGTTGTCAAGAGCCGAAGTCCATGAGACAAAAAGACAAATCATGTTGAAACCACCGGAAAAATTGTCGACCGCACTGGTCCTGACTTGGTACAGGCATTTCAAAAGAAATGGTGGGTTAAACCGGTTTTATGAATAGCCAAATCTCTTTTTCCATTGCGGTAGTGTCCGGTAGCCACTTAACAGCGATTGCCATTGAAAGGTCGTAGACAGTTCAAAGAAATGATATCCCCACTATTAAGTAAAGAAGGAGTTCGGACCAAAACTTCAACAAATTGTTCCATAAGGGACTGCTATCTATTAAAGAACTTTTTTAATGATCGTATGAGACGGAATTTTTGAAGCCTTGATTAATAAGGCGGTCACGCACATAACAATGATTAATGAGAAAGTCTGTGTCATTTGTGCTGGCTGTGAAACATACACTCCGTTAGCAGGAGAAGCTGGAATAATACTGTCCATGCTAGGGAAATTGATAATTTTGAAATTGAAATCGTCCCTTTTGTCGTGAAGTTTAGTACCAAGATGATCATTTTCGTCAAAATCGAGGTGCACGTCCAAAAGATGTAGATGTAGGGGTTTCTGTTGTTTCCTTTATCTCTAGTTCTGGTGGATATATTAATGGGATCCATTATTGATGGAAAGAACATCATCAATATATTTACAAGTGAGATTGAAGGATCTAGCATATTACGAGTGTCTGAAGAAATTCAGTCTCGTAAGAATATAAAAACAAGTTTGATACTAGAGGTGCACAAGTAGTGCCCATTGGTATGCCAACTTGCTGTTGATATATGGCACCTCCAAATGTGACAAATATATATGTATTATCAATTAGAAAATCAAGCATACTGTACATCTGTATTTCATGGTACCATACTTCCCTTTTAAATTGGGTTTTGAAAACAAATGTGGATTTATAACCTAATACAACAATTTCTTTTGAATCGGCGAAGGCTTTTTGAATGATACTTTTAATTTGTTATTTTTAGTTTATCATGACGAAATGTGGTATACAGTGTGGAATGCTTGATTTGGATGATTCTATGAACCTATACTTAATTCAGAAGCACACTAACTAATATTTTTGTATTCTTCTTCCTTGGGGGTAACCTGGTATATTTATCAGGTAGGGATGTGCCAAATCGTTCTCGAAAACATACCCCGAATTTATATACTCACGCACGTAAAACTTACCCAAAATTTATATAACAACACTACATTTAGGACCCGAATATATTAAAATACCATTGGTTTAAAATGAAAATGTTAAACATCAAAGTTACAAAGCATTAAACATGTGAAATATTGTACATTTAAAGAAA
>MJUU01053189.1:0-25597 GCA_002080025.1 Modiolus philippinarum | reverse complement strand
CAAAATTTATATAACAACACTACATTTAGGACCCGAATATATTAAAATACCATTGGTTTCAAATGAAAATGTTAAACATCAAAGTTACAAAGCATTAAACACGTGAAATATTGTACATTTAAAGAAAAATAAATCACAATAATTCTTTTGTCTCATGAAAAAATTGCCATTTTTGCATTTTTGGTACCAAAATTTATATAAATTATTATACCCTCGCTTGAAAAGTGGGGGGGGGGTATATAGTGATGGAGGTGTCCGCCCGTCCGTCTGTCCGTCCTTCCGTCCGTCTTCCCGTCCGTCCGTCCGTCTTCCCGTCCGTCCGTACCCATCTCTTATCCGCTACTCCTCCTGAACCGGTGAAAAGATTTTCATGAAACTTTAACACAGTCTTTATGACATAATGTAGATGTGCACCTTTTATTTCAGAATTTGATTTGATTGATTTTTGGGGGTTTCCCATAGCAAAACATGGACTAAGCCATTACATTACAAGTGGGTACCATCTCTTATCCGCTACTCCTCCTGAACCACTGAATAGATTTTCATGAAACTTTAACACAATCTTTATGACATAATGTAGATGTGCACCTCCTATTTCAGAATTTGATTTGATTGATTTTTGGGGTTTCCCATAGCAAAACATGTACTTAGCCAATACTTTACAAGTAGGTACCCGTCTCCTATCTGCTACTCCTTTTATACAAATTCATATACAATAGATTTGAAAGCACGCCCATATTTATATATTTCATGCACAAAACCATACCAGAATTTTTGGCACATCTCTGCATACCAAAATAATGGAAGTTACCCCCCGGGATCTTGTCTTGTTGCCTTTTACATTTCGGCACCTTGCAATTCTATTCGGTCATTTTGTTATTACCCCTATTCATCTACACTAAAACATAAATGATGGGTTGCAATAAGACCGTTTTCGGGCTCTCCTGGAATAGTGATATAATATGTTTCAATATTTAGTTTAAGATTGTACAATAAAAATCAAAACGCGCATTTGCAGGTCACGTGAACACTAGCACCCATGTCAAAAGAAGAAATAGAGTAAGAAAAGAATAAAGATTTGCACATTGCCAAAACAACAATGAACCCCATTTTGATATTCAAATAATATGCAAATGGTGCTATGCTATCCATTATATAATTCCTGTGTTAATCAATTCCCTTTTTGAAAGGAAATAATACAGTTTAATGCAGATAACCCTTTGTGAGAAAAATATACACGAAAACTTCATGGAGTACTATACCATCCGATTTTCTGATATTTTCTGGATATTACTATTAATTTGTGCTCTTCCGAGATATATTTATATACTTCTACATAAATTTCTATATTTTAAACAAAATATCACGTTAGTGGACATAAATAAAACAATTTTGTTGATTGGTATAATTATCAGTTTTACTTTTCAGATTTTTTTTTTGATTTTCGAAAATTTTGCCTCGAATTCAAACACTGAGACATGTATTATTGAATGTGAATAATTTGCGCTTTATTTTGTGTAATTAAAGAATATTTTTGTTAAATATTCAGAGGTTTTACTATGAATCATACCAATGAAGCATGTCAAACTAGAGATGTATGTATATGTTATATTTTGACTGAGGCAATCGATTGTTAAACATCATTTCTGTCCAAGGGTCACCTCTATTGGACAGTTATAGGGGCTCCTGTATCATATCGAGAGGGGAACCCTTTTCTAAGAAGACAAATTCTATTTAAAAGGCAGTTATAAAATATTATATATAAAGGTAACATTGGAAATAAACAAGTTTGAAAATACATAGAAATTGGGCAATAAATGACCAAATTTCTTCGGAATATTTTTTTTACTTATACACAGATGCTGTAGGACAATTGATTATTCCACGGCTATTTATATATTGTTTCAAATTTACAAAAAAATATTTTTACATAAAAAAAAAAACAAACAAGGAAAACTTAACAAAATAAATATGATCTACTTATCAAACCAGATCTTGCTCAGCTTATTTAGCAAATTGCCAGGTCAGAAAAAAAAACTCATGCAAAGTATAGTATAATAGCAAAACCACATTTTCTGAGAATTTTTATGTGTATAAAGCTATAATTTGCATATATGATTCAATCAAACTTTGATAATTAAGACAGATAACAAAACAAAATTTCATAAATACACTGAATTTTCATTTAAAAATACATTTTTTTCATTTTTCTTTATATGACTTACATGTGGAACCAGCTTGACATTTTGCATGCTTAGTTCTTATTTAATAAATAATCCCTTGTATTAGCTTTGTTCAAAATGCAAGGCATGGTCAAAATGCAGTTTGAATATACCCTATGTTGACTATTTTTCCATAGGCTTAATAAACATTTTTACTATTCATCGTCGAAACCGAAACCGAATCCGAAACCGAGACCGAAACCGAAACCAGCATATACAGAATGAACTGTGTTTGCAATGTTAAAACGTTGTTTAACTGGTAAGCTTTCTTTTTTAAATCTCCATATTGGACTTTCAATCGTTAATACAATGTAGTAGAAGTAATTTGGAATTCGATAATAGAATGCAAAATTTTTTACTTTTTGCTACAAAATTTCTTTTGTTGATAAATTTTGATCCTTTTTTGTTACACGACTGCAAAAATTGTGACAATGTTATCGTTGTCGGATTCGCGTCTGCGAACAGCATAACTTTGGTTGCAGTAGACAGATCATTATCAAATTTAAGTATGACGTTTCTTTGCACATCAGGTAGCTTGAATTCTAATTTATGGTTCTTGATCCCGTTTATTTTAGATAAAAGGGCCAAAAATCGGTTAAATACGAGGTTTTGCGTCTGTGAAAACCATAACTTTGGCTCTAGTAAACGGATCATTATCAAATTCAATATAATGATTTTAAGCATACACGTAATATGTTTATCTTTCTTTTTGTGTCCTGGCCCAACCATTTCTTAGAAAAGGGCCAAGGGGATTGAATTGGGTGTTTGACAGTAGAAGCCTTATTAATTATTGTATTTTAATTGGGTTTCCTTCTGTGTTCCTTGGGAAATTTCAAATCATCAAATCTATGTCGCATGTAACGTCCATGAGATAGATGTTTCTCACACAATAGCCACAAAAATGCGGAATATTTAGTATTTTGCTTGAAAACTGAAAAGTATGGTTTCCATGCAAAATATCAGGTATTTCGCACGAAATCTTGCGTTTCCGTACAGAATATATAGTATTTCGCGAAATATCCGGCATTTCGCATGAAAACTGCAGTTTCCGATCGAAATCGGAATTACCTTTTAATCGAAAACGCAAATTATGAGAAACTGAAATCAAAATTAAGTGTTTAAAGTTCATCAAATCAGAAACGGAAACCGCTATTTAGAATTTAATCAAACCAATTAAAATAGTTTAAGCTTATAATTTTCTTTCTTATTCAACCTTCGTAAAGTTTGTTTGTTATATACTAATAATAGTTATCAAAAGAATTGTGATTGTGGTTGCGAATGAAGAGCTGATTTGATGGTCATGGAAGGATTCGATCTTAATTGATTTATTTATATTTTTTTCTTTATATTTTTTTTTGAAAATTTTATTTCATCATATTCTTTTGAAAGATATACAAATTGAACGAAGTTTAGCATAAAAAAGGGTATGATATGCAGAATATTAATCCTACAGTTTAACCTCAATCTTAAAAAATGACCCAAAAATCATTTCTTTTTTTTTGAAAATTTTATTTCGTCATATCTTCCTGAGGGAATTTTATATGTTGGAACATACAAATTATATTAATTTGAACATAAGTTATGTTTGAAAAGTTTGATTTTTACTCCAGAAAATTTATTTTCATCATTATACCCTTTTGAAAAGTTTATATGATGCGAAATTTCATGAATTTGAGCATAAATGTCTGAAAGGAAAACTTTCAGTGTGCAATTTTAGCTAAATTTTTAGAAATGCAAAACAATCTAGTTTTTTTTTTTTTTTTTTTTTTTTTTTTTTTTATTCACACGAATCATTTTCAGATGTTTGCGAAATAGAAATTTTTTGAATATAGGCATAAATAAGGAATGAAAAGTTAGATTTTGAATTTCTAATTTAAAACATGTAAATTTGACGTCTGTGATTCCCTGAATTTTAGCATAAATAAAGTACGAAAAGTAAAATTTTAAGTCTGTAATTTAAACGCAATCTTTAAAAAAGGCCAAAACAATTTAGTCTTTAAAAAAATTATTTCAAATATCCTTTAAAAGGAGTTTGGTATGTTGTAAAATACGAGTTTTATGATTTAAAGTACATGTATTTAACAGGCTTGAAAAGCAAGATTTCAGGTCTGTTCTTTAAACTAAAATGTTAATCTTAAAAATTTTCCAAAACAATTCCGTTTTTGAAGAATTTACTTCATGATATTCTTTTGATGGAGTTTTATATGTTCCGATATTACATTAATTTAAGCATAATTAAGGTTTGAAAAATAAGGCTTTTGGTATGTGGTCTATTTATTTATCGCAACATATAAAACTCCTTCAAAAGGATACCGTGAAATAAATTTTCAAAACTAAATTGTTTTGGTCATGTTCAAAAAAAAAGTTTAAACCACAGACTTAAAATCTTACTGATCTCATCCATTGTTTTTTTATCGGATCCGTGTTGTTAATTTTTGTATTCGTGTGCGTCTTCATTTTTCTTTTCTTTGCTGTACTCATGTTATGTCTCTGTTTCTTTGTTTTTTTCGATGTTGCGATTGTCTTTGGGTGGTTCGTTTTAGACCGACGGTTCGGTTCTCACTTACTTGTTGGTGCTAAAATTCATGAATTTGTATATCGCAACATGTAAAACTCTACTCTTTCGAAAGGATTTCTGAATGGAAATTAAAAAAAAAAAGAATTGTTTTTTGGCCTTTATATAGATTGAGCGTAAAATGAAGACTTAATGTTCGCCTTAAAGACCTTATTCATGCTTAAAGTAAGGAGAACCGAACCGTCAATCTAAAACGAAGTATAAATGGACATTGGCAACATAGGAAAAACAAAAGAGAAAAGATACAACATGAGCACAGCACAGAAAAGAAAAATGAAGACGCACACATATACAAAGATGAACAACACAACAAAATTCATGAAATTTGTAAATTGCAACATAAATATAAGAATTATTCGCCAAACAACAAATTATGTGTGTACTTTTTTTTAATCATGATTACACCCAAAAAGCAAATGTTAAATCCAAATTGTAGAATTGATTACATATTTACTATGAAATTCCTAAAGTCTAATCACTTCTATAAAATTGCATTTATAAATAAATCTATTGTAAATATTTCAAAAAGAAAGCTGATTTTAAAGCTCATCAGATACTGATATACATGCAATAAATAGAAACAAAAGAAAACTAATTCTGCATAATATGGTTTCGGTGTCGGTCTCGGTTTCGGATTCGGTTTCGGTTTCGACGATGAAAAGTAAAAATGTCTAATATTAATTACCATCGCGAGGGGTATTAGAAATGAGCTAATTTCAGTCGAATGAAGCAATGTTTTGAAAAAATTCACATATGGTTAAAACTACAAATGTTCTGGTGTATCAAATAGATTATGCTTTTACTTAATCTATTTGTTAACAAATCAGTTGGCCGATTTAAGGCCTTAATGCAACCTATCCTTTCAAAATGGCCATCATCAGCATTCAAATTAATCTGCAGCTTTGATTTATTGTTTTTAAAGCATATTGGTGTTCATTCAAATGCACTTGTTACCGACATTAATATTTGTAATGATCTGTGATAAAAACATATCGAATAAAAATATAATTAAAACTGGCTGCATTTTTCGGGATGTATCCACTTTTTAGCTTGCTCACATTGTCTTTTGTTTAAATTCTATACGGCATGCACGTCTTATTTATTACTTAAGTTATATTTTACTCATTCAGGCAAGGGGAATGTTCACAGTAGATACGTCAACAAATTTTTATGCTCAAAGTTTGGTCGAAAATGCAAATTACGGTGAAGTGATAGTCCAAAGAAAAGATGGCGGCAACATGGTTGATTCTTCAATATGGTCAGACTTGGAATCTTTACGTGATTATGTGGCCTTAACCAGTATAACAGAGGGTGGTACAACATACAACTTTACCGACTTATGTGGCAAAAGATTTTCTGCTTGTGTGATAGGTGGAGATTACATCTTCAGTAGTGATTTTACCACTGCATTAGCCAGCAACTCAATATCATACCCAGTATTTACTACTTCTGGCCAATCTCATACTATTGATAACACATTTGGTGGGGCAGTTTCATCGGGTGGAGTCTTAACATCAGCGAGCGCTATCAAGTTAATATTTTATCTAGCCGACACAAATAAAGACCGTGCTTCGGATTGGGAGGACGCTTTCCTGGTACGCGTAAAGGCATATTCAAGTAGCACATTGAAGATCGAGTTTGAACACTCCGGAAGCCTTGATGAAGAGCTCAGTGCCAACGTTTCAAATGACATAGCCTTTTTCTCCATCACATTTACCCTTATGATTACATTTTCATGTTTTGTTTTGATGGGAGGTAATTGTGTGTCTAATCGTTACAACCTTGGATTGGCAGGAATACTGTCTACTGGACTGGCAATTGTAGCATCAATAGGAATAGTCAGCGCTATAGGTGTCAAGTTTAGTAATATTGTTGGGACCATGCCTTTTCTGATTATAGGTAAATTTCCAAAATGAGGCACGTTCATATCAACTTGAACAAGCTTATTCACACAAAATGCATACAATACATTAACCACCAATAACTAAATACCTAGTTACTGTATATATATATATATCATTTCTGCAGAAGGCAAGCTAGTTAAGTTATGTCTCTTGAGTGCAGATCAAATCAAAACATTTTCGAAGCCATGAATCGAAAGATAATTAAAACTAATACGAACAAATAACTAATAAGATCTTAATAAAATGCCAAAATCATCTAAGGACAGGGCTTTGCATGAGGGCGGTACTCCATGTTTTTAAACAAATTTGTAAAATTTGAATATTGCAAATTTCCATATGATATCGGTTTTCAGGGTCAACATCGAAGTAAAATGAATACCCTCGGGGACTACAGTCTATCGGCAAATGCAAAGACTCAGCGACTAACAGTGTACCAAACCAAAAAGAAGCAATGAATAAAAAAAAGAGGTTCAGTATGGTTAAAAACTACACAAGAACATGAACCGAGTACACATATATAATAGTGACCATCTTGTGTTTTATACTTCATATGGTTAGAAATCTCCCAACAGCATCGAATTCAGATCATCAAATAGTGGTCGTTTCCTCCACGAAGGTCCCAAGTTTATGCGTTTGTTTTTTACTTTTACAATAATCAAACATCGGCAATTGTTATCTTTTAAATATAAGATGAATATGTTAGAATTTTTACCAAACAAATTTACGGATATGTAAGGAATGATACTCTTATTTTCAGGAATTGGCGTTGATGATATGTTCATTCTACTGTCTGGTTTGGCCGACACTTCATCACACGCTGACGTAGAAACTCGTATTGGAAAGACTATGCGCAGCAGTGGCATAGCTATTACTATTACCTCACTAACTGATGTCGTAGCTTTCTGTGCAGGGGCTTCATCAGTTTTCCCAGCGGTGAGAAATTTCTCTTGGTTCACAGGTTAGTATAAATAATAAGACTGGAAAACTGTACATTTTAGTGCATGGAATTCATCAGTTTTCCCAGCAGTGAGAAATTTCTCATGGTTCACAGGTTAGTATACATGATAAGATGAGAAAACTGTAGATTCGAGTCAATGGAATAAATCAGTTTCCCTGCAGTGAGAAATTTCTCATGTTCACAGGTTGGTTAGAATAATTTTTTAGAAATTTATACTCGCTTGGTATTAGAATAACTTTATTTTGAGTAGAAATGGACATGATGCCGTCAAAAAATACAAACCTGCAAACATTTATCTGAAAAAGAAATGGTCACAAAAATGTACCACACAGAAAGGACTGAAAAGAATGATGAGAATTCAATGGTTGTAAATCTGCATTCGTATTAAGTCTCAGCGACATGAATTTCATTTTAGCAATGCAAAATCTCGATTTACCAACAATGTATAACAGTAGAATATTTTTTTTCATTTTCCCTAAAATTGCATATTACAAGAAAATACAACAGAATATTATTGAACTGACTCTCCATGTCCATTTAAACGTTTGGACACTTTCGACAATTTATAGGATTAATATTAGTTTGAATCAATGTCTAAGGATAACAATGATTGCACCATTGCTCTAACATTAACCGAAATGCTGAGCTACATTTGTTTATTACTTTTGAGATTAGGAGTTCATAATGAGTTGTCACGCACAACTCGCATGTGCTCAAATGAGCTGCGTAACGAGAAAAATATGTTGACAGAGTAAGTGTCTACTGTTATGCATGCAAAACCCGTCATGTTACAATTTAATGTTCTAGCAAGTGTAATAATAAAGTCGAAAGTTCAAAGCAGAGGTTTATTCAATTCCCGTCCATACTTTTCGATCCAATGTTCAGTTGTGCGTAAATTCACAGTTACTTCGTTATTTTGTTATTATCATTTACCATATATCTTTTTTGACGAGAATAATTTTGAATCTTTTCAGGAACCGCCATTCTATTCTGCTACCTGAATTACATCACGTTTTATCTTGGATGTATGACCATCAATGAAAAAAGGGTTTCACAAAACAGGCATTTAATGACATGTAAGGTTATCAAGTCAAAGGAGGAAATGATAAAAGAAGGAAAGTCAAAATGTTTCATTCTATGCTGTGCCGGGTCTCCACATCAACACCGAAATGAGATTGAAGGACCAATGGAAAAGTATCCGAAACGCGTTCTGAAGAAAATTGTCTTATTTTTTCCAGCTAAGATAATAATTTTAGTTCTATTTGCTGGATTCATCGCAGCTTCTATCTATGGCGCTGCCAATTTTCAAGAAGGTTTTATTCGCAGAGATTTGGTTACTTCAGATTCTTACTTTTACACATTTTATGAAACTGACACAAGCCTGTATGATCAAACATTTCCTGTTGGGTTATACGTACAGTCTGGGGTTGATTACATGTCCACTTCAACACTTGATGCTGTAAATGAGCTTCGGGACACTGTCAGAAACGACACCGATATTGACGACTCATTTTTCATCTCATGGCTACATGCATATAGGGCGTCATCAAGTTACGACTCGTCATCGACAGCGAACTTTATATCCGGTTTACAGACATATTTGGGTACAACAGAAGGAAATTTATACATCAATGACGTCACCATTGATGGAACAACGATAACAGCGTCACGATTTCACGTTTATACCAATGCTATTACAACATCAACACAGGAAGCAAAAATGCTGAAACGATTAAGAAGTACAGTAAGTGGTTCAACGTTACCAGTTTTTGTATACTCCCCACCGTTCATTTTTACCGAACAATTCATTGCGATTTATCCTCAGACAATGCAAACTCTCGGAATATGTGTCGCTGTCGTTTTTCTGATTACCGCAATTTTCCTACCCCTTCCCATTATGATTTTGTTTATTACAATGACAGTTGTACTAATCATGGTAGGCGTTATAGGCTTCATGCATTTTTGGAATTTGACTCTCAGTTCTATAACCATGATTCATATGATCATGTGTATCGGTTTCTGTGTTGATTTTGCAACACATATTTGTCATGCCTTCGTTGATGCTAACGGGAAGACCAAGAACGAACGTGTGGAACAGGCTGTCGATCTTGCAGGGGGACCAATCTTAAATGGTGCATTATCTACAATCATTGGTGTGTTGATGCTAGTCTTTTCGAAGTCTTTCATATTCTTCACGTTTTTTAAAGTCATGTTTATGGTAATGGTTTTTGGATTGATATACGCAGTTCTGTTATTACCAGTATTATTATCATTTTTTGGCCCACAATACGTACACGCAGACATGAAGAAAACCTCTGTTGAAGATGGATTGTCAAATGGGAAAGAAACATCAAATGAAATCAGACAGAAAGAATTAGAAAGTGGTAAAGATGAATTGCCAAATGGGAAAGAAACATTAAATGAAATCAAACAGAAAGAACTAGAAAGTGGCAAATTTTAAAAACTTTCTAATCACCATATCGAATCCCAAGATGTCGTGTGTCTGAAAAACTTGCCGAATCCCGAGATGCCTGATATATGAAAAGCGTATGATGTTATTTTGTTGATAGAAATTACGAGAGAAAAACAGGGGGTATTGATACTGGTCAAATTTGTGCTTTTTTAAAGATTTATTTTTGTATGTTGTTTATTTAATAAATATTTATAAATAATAAACCCAAAATATTGTTTTTAAATTCTATTGAGTCATGTTAAAATTAATGGAGGGGAGATAACAGGAAAGACTAACGATGGCCGAAAGCAGGGATATGGTTGGAAACGTGATGCATGGTATCATCCTGGGCTGGATTTTGAAATTTATTTTAAAAAAATGGACTTTGTTTCAGTTATAGGAAATAGTTCAAATTCTCTGCTTATTCTTATTTCCTTGTTCTAAAAGATTCCACAATGATAATTGTCAAGCCCTAACCTTCACCGAAGATTTGTCAGTCAATTTTTTTTTCCTTTACTCTACTTGGTGTACGTCGTTTGTTTTCTTTCTCAAGTTGAATGACTAAAAGATATTTGTTTAATAGTAGGGATGACGCTTACAAATAAAGAAATAGGTAAAGCTTCAGCTCTCTGACTTAATTTCCACCAATTTACAACTTGAATTTTCTTATGCTTTCTAATTTCTAGAATTCTAAAAATACATACAAAATAAAAAAATTCAAATAGTTACTGTCGAGGAATTCCCTTGTATAAGCTGGTTTCTGATTTTTTTAAAATTAGCGATTGCGATCGATATTTACATGTCATAACTTGTTTTGAATCAAATATGAATAATCGAAATGGCCATACGCAGAACTAAATTTACAGTAACTTCGGTATCTTGTTATTTGGTAATGTTTGTGGTTCCGACTTCTACCTGTTATTGTCAAAATACTTAAAATATTCACAGAAGCCTTTCAAACTTTCACCTATGTACTGTTTGAGGGTTAAAGAAGTTAAAAGTACGATGGATTTTAATATGTTTAGTCTACGGGTTAGAAAATGACATAAACCATCCAGTCACCACACTGATCTTTCAACACCATATTCCAGCTGGCTGTGTGACGGGTGTCATGCGTGGAGCAGACCATGCTTACCCTTCCGGAGCACCTGATGATACCTCAGTTTTTATAGGAGTTCACACTGCTAGTGCTTTAGCTTTGTGTCGTTCTTGTTCATTTTTGTTTATTTGTTTTGTCTTTGTCATACTGTCTCAATTCGTGTTGGCTTTGAATTGCCGTGTGATTTTGGATTTATGATTTTAGAATTCCCCCTTTTCCCGTTCGTGCTTCGGTATTCGTTTGCCGATATATTGCTACCACTGGCTCGATGCCACATCTGGTGGACTGTAAGTCCTCAAGGGTATTCACCAGCCAAGTAGTCAGTACTTCGGTGCTGACCCGAAAGCTGATTTTATTTGTAAACTTGCAATATCTAGTTTTTTTTTGTAAATTGTGTGGAAAACTGAGGAATATCTCCCTCATGCAAATCTCTGTCCTTAGCTGATTTTGGCTTTCTATTTTTATCATATTTGGTTATTTGTCCTCTATCAGTTTTAAAACATCTCCAAGTTTACGGCCTTTTAACTGTTAAGCTAGTATCTACAGAAGATTTACCGTATTATACAATTATCATCCTAGATAGGATGTGACCAAGCAGTTTCTCTCCCCGGTCACAGTCTTCGTTGAAAGTTGCCTTTTTATGCCCCATGTTATATATGAAGTAGTTATCAGAGTAGGCGGTGTGACTGTATACGGTGCATGTACCACATCAACCGGGGGGCGGAGTCTGAGCTTATACAACCACACAAAGCCCATGTGTGATAACTAATTTACACCCTAGTTAATATCATCAGTGAAAGAAAACCGATATACATTCTTAAAAAAATATAATTCCATGCTGAAACTGTCATGAAATAATCATTCATCACTATAATAATAATGTATATATCCCTATTTTACCTCACACGGTTCTACATATATGATCTTTGAACTCGATCGTGCCTTTTGGGTAATAGGTAAGACAGAAGATCCAGTAAATGGGGGTAATAGCAAAATTATCGAACAGAATTCTCAGAGCCAAAGTCCAAGAGTCAAAAAAGGCAAAGCAGGTGGAAATTCCCCAGAATATTGTAGACTGCAATGGTCCTGACTTGGTACAGGCATTTCGAAAGAAATGGTGGGCAAAACCGGTTTAATGGCACGCCAACCCTCCCTTCCATGGCAATAGTGTCCGGTAGCATCTCGACAGCAATTGCTATTGAGAAGTCGTAGACAGTAAAAAAGAAATAAATATCCACATGTGATTTATGTCACTTCGGGCATGAATTGTTTCACAGTATGCTTGATGTCTGTCTTTTACTGCAGACGAAAGTTTAGTTAGTTCCGTAGACAGTTCGGTAGTTGAGCAAGAATAACGGCAGTAGAATACTGAAGGAACAAAGCACACAATTACATAAATCAAAGTCCATAGAAAATGCAAAAGCAAGAACACCAGAAGACGGAAGACCAAAGACACCGACTCCGACAAAACACACTAGCCCCACCACAACACTAAAAACTAAAGCACTAACAGTGTGAACTCTTTAAAACTGAGCGACATCAGGTGCTCTTGAAGGGTCAGCATATCCTGCTCTCTATACAGCATCCGTCACACTGTCAAAATGAAGCACTGAACAGTTCCAAAAACATTCTTTGTTTTATCTGGGCTGATCCGACTCGGAGTACTCCTGCTATAACAGAAGGGCTGGGATGGTAAAAGATATCAAATTGTGAAATTTAAATATGAGAGAGGTGTTCTCGGTGAAGATGCCAAGAAGTATTCAAAAATGATAGATAATGTGTAGAGCAATACTTACTATTAATGCATGTCGTTCAAATTACAAGCATAATAACCTGTGCTTATTTCTACAGCCAGTTTTACTCGAACCAAACTTAAAACCAAGGCAAAAGAAAAACGCAGAAATAAATGACCAATTGAATATAACGTTGCCGGTGTAAGAAGAAGTCTTTGCTCCCAGCCTCTAACGTTTTCAAACCTTTGTTTAGATTTTATCTGCACGGAAGAGACATAAGTTGTCGAAATGCGCATATGCTGAAACACAAATTTCACAGTACCTTCGGTAATTAGTTATTTGTATGGACAAAAAGATGTTTGTCTCATCAATTACTTTTAGAGAAGGTTACACTATGACTTTAAGAGATCCAGTTTTCCCATCACGCAGGGGCAAAACGTATCACATTTTTTGTACTTTGAAATCATTGAGTTGATGCCACTGTCTTATGAGCAAGGTATCCCTGAAAGTATTCAACCGCCGAAAAATTGAGCACGCGTATAAGCGACAAAAAAAAGTGTACGCCATAGCGAAACTTTGCATGTCTCTCCTGTTCAACGGAGAGTTGGATTCAGAATTTTGTGTAGGATCATTTATATTATTTTACTGAAATGATATTGTAAGTACAACACATGTAAGACAATAGATGATTTGCCAATTACGGGAGTTCTTGTCAGTTCTATAGTCCAATTTTGTGATTTTTTGTCAAACCTTCAAAGGGAAATAACTCCTACACCGGACAAACAAACATTAAATATCCACATTTGTTTTAAAGTAACAACATTTAACGTTTATTTACATGTTCAAAAAAATTTCAATCGAAATGATGGCGTTACATAAGATTCATACTTTCTGTAGGTTTATGTGTACAATTTGCATGGGTTTGTTAAGATGTCTAGTGCAATACGTTCATTTACTCCATAGGCCTAAAAGGTAAAACAATTAATTCATATACACATATTTTGTGAAAACGTAAAAGTATGATTAAAAACAAAAGACAGAGGTGGGAATGGGCCAAGATCATCGATATTGATGTCTTCAAATGGCATTAGAAAAGAGATTGCTCATTTTAGACTGGAGTTTGTCTCTCCTGCAGTGTGGAGTAAAAAGATTCCCCATACAAGAGATGTATAATCTATATACATTTCAGTTATAGTGTACTTCTCATAGGGATGCACTATCATACTTTCAAATTTTGGCATTTTAAGTTTTTGTACTATCAACATTTTATTCTGACAACCTGTTTATTGTGCCCATATCTCATGATTTTATCATGCCAAGTTTTCTTACTTTTGCTTCAATGAATGCCCTGTGGTTGTTTAAGTGTTATGAATGTTTTCTGTTAGTCTTTTTGTTTGCAAGTTAATTTTTGTTTGTTGACAACCCCTTATTCATGAATAATGTGGAGCATGGATGTAGCGTTGTTCGACAATTAGCAATGAATTCCGTCCAGACTAGGGGCCGCCTTGAACTTACTATGATATATGAAAAAAGTTCATTGTTGAAGGCCGCATGGTGACTTCAAGATGAAGAACAACAAAAAAAAAACCTTACTCCATTGATTAGCTTTGCCATGTTTTTGTATAGACTTTGTCTCATGTACATTTACTCCATATCCCTTCATTGCTTATTGGAAATAATGTCAGAAACGACACTGATATTGATGAATCAAGTTATACATGCAAATCTCCAGAAATTATTTCTGGTTAGCATAATCATTAATAACTTCAGCGCAATTTCATGTTTATAGGAGCAAGAATGCTCACTTCATTGGGAGTGATGCTTACAAGTTCAGCAGTTAATAATCAGCAACATACTCACACTTTTCGAATATCATGTGTCGCTTTTCATTTATGATTTTTGAAATCTTTGTACGTCCTCAAAAAGAGGTTTTATCATGCCAAGTTTTCTTACTTTTGCTTCAATGAATGCCCTGTAGATGTTTAATTCTGTCAGTCTTTTTGTTTGCAAGTTAATTTTTGTTTGTTGACGACGCCTTATTCATGAATAATGTGGAGCATGGATGTAGCGTTGCTCGACAATTAGCAATGAATTCCGTCCAGACTAGGGGCCGCCTTGAACTTACTATGAGGTATGAGAAAAGTTCATTGTTGAAGGCCGCATGGTGACTTCAAGATGAAGAACAAAAAAAGCTTTATTCCATTGCTTAGCTTAGCTTTGCCATGTTTTTGTATAGACTTTGTCTCATGCACATTTACTCCATATCCCTTCATTGCTTATTGGAAATAATGTCAGAAACGGAACTGATATTGATGACTCATTACACATGCAAATCTCCAGAAATTATTTCTGGTTAGCAGAATCAACAATAACTTCGTCGCGATTTCATGTTAATATAGGAGCCAGAATGCTCATTGGGAGTGATGCTTACAAGTTCAGCAGTTAATAATCAGCAACATATTCACACTTTTCGAATATCATGTGTCGCTTTTCATTTATGATTTTTGAAATCTATGTACGTCCTCAAAAAGCGGTTTTGTTCATTGCATTGACAGTTATATTGAATAAGGAAGGCATTATTCGTATGATTGGCTTCATTTGTTTAACTATAATTTAAATTATCATATATATATATATGTGTGTTAATTTTGAAACACTTTTCTCATGGGTTTTTTTAATTGGCAAATCTAGTCCGAAGCAAAATGGCAGAAAGGGGACAACTACTACACGGCAATTCAGATGTAACAGAATTTGAGACAACCGGACAAAGATAAAACAATTAAACAAAATTGAACAAGAATACCACTTTATTTAGGAAACGACAGAAACTACAAGATCTACATCATTTGGACTTACATCTCGTATTTGACGAAAATGGTCATCTCAGTACTAAAATTACGACAAAAGGGACGATTTCAATCTCAAAATTATCAATTTCCCTAACATGGACAATATTATTAGTAATTTATCTTAACAAGGAATGGATATGGATAAATGCAAATTAGACAAAGTCTCTACAAATACATGGTGCAACTAAGCAATGGAACAACGCTGTTATTGTTGTTCTTTATCTTGAAGTCACCATAAGGCCTTCAATACTGAGCTTTACTCATACCTCATCAAAACGGTCCCTAGCACCGGTTTGAGCGGAATTCATTGCTAGATGTCGAGCAATGCCAAATCCATGTCACTTTTCCCATGGATGCGGGATCGTCAACAAACATAAACTTAACTGGCACATTTCGACAACTTATGTCTCATCAGTGGAAATCAACCCAAAACATTTGGAAGTCCATTAACAGAAAACGTGTAAAAGCTGCCATGGAACAATAATCAAAAGGGTCTAAATTAAAAAGCCAAAATTCAGCTAAGGACAGAGCTATGCATGAGGGAGATTCTCTATATTTAAACAAAATTTGGTAAAATTTAGATCAATAAAATCAGTTTTTGAGTCAGCACCGAAGTACTGACTACTTTATTGGTGAATACAGTCCACCAGATCATGAGATCTGAGCACAAAAAAAAACACAAAAAAAACAGATGGTCAGAGTAACAATTTGAAATTACAAAAAAATAAAAAAAGCAAAAATTTGAAAGTATGAAAGTGCATCAATATGAAAAATTCTCTTCAGAACATGTACACCATAACTGAAATGTATATAGAACATACATCTCTCTCACGGGGAATCTTTTACGGACTCCACTTGGCAGGAGAGACAAACTCCAGCTCTTTGCTTTTCATAAATGATTCGTTACGCGAGAGCTAGCAAAAATTATACAGACTTTCTCATTAAACAGTTATCTCCGTGATCGCCGTATTAATCAAGGCTTCAAAAAATTCGGTCTCATATAATCATTAAAAAGTTCTTTAATAGGACCCTTCTGGGAAAATTTGAACTTTCGGTCTAACTCTGATTCAAGATTTCTTTTTTTTTTACTTAGTACTGGGATGATAATTTCTTCCAACTGTCTACCACCTTTCAATATTAATTGCTGTTGAGTTGCTACCGGACACTACCGCAATGGAAGGAGAGGTTTGGTATGCCATAAAACGGATTTAACCCACCATTTCTTTTGAAATGGGACCATTGCGATCGACAAATTGTCCGGTGGTTTCCACCTGATTTGTTTTTTTGGTCTCTTTAATTTCGGCTCTTGACAACTCTGTTCGGTAATTTTGTTATTACTCCCATTTGCTGGTTTTATTATTTTATTCTTATATGTCCCTTCTATTCAGATTATATTCCAAATAATAACCATGGCACATAATGTTCAAGCAACACTCAATTATATGAAAAAACATATAAAGAACACAAAATATTAAGGCATTAACAGTAACTCAAAATTAGAGCAATACTGGGCGATTTGGAGATGGAAAAGCCCTCGGTCCATTGCATTGATCCAGTGGTGATAAAACTTGCAGTATATTTTTGATTTTGCGAATGGCAATTTCAAAGATTTTTGTGTCCTCAATGAAGAAAAGGTAGGTATAAAAAGGGTGTAAAGATTTATTTTCATTTTCTGCACTTAACGTGTATGCAGGGTATTAATTTCCTATTATAGAATTTTGTGAAATTTTCTGTGTAGAAATATAACTGTATTATTGTTTAAAATGTAAAATAAAATTTGGGGTCGACGTGCATTTAAGCGCAAAAACTGAAATTGAAAATTTCAGGATTTCACAAAGAAATGATAAGGAAAATGAATTTATGAAAGGATAGCGTGAAAAATCAATTATAGAGTTTGTTCACACTTTGCGTGTGTTTTGAAATCATTATACAGTTTACATATACAAAATAAACATTAGGGGTCACCGTTGAAATAAGAGAGATAAATTGCAACATATAAGTTTATCTAGTGATATCTATGTTAAATTCTTTTATCAAATTATCTCCATTGCAGAATTTCTGTGTTCTGTAAATCCAGCAACAGATTTAAAGCTCGTGTGTTTTAGTGATAAGAATAAAAAATTTAAATATTTTGGAACTTGCTTTACATTTTAAATAACTATTTTGCTAAATTTCTTAATGAATAAAACCTAAATGAACAAGTATAAGACAAAAATGGCGGAATAATACCACTGAGACTCCTTAACTGAAAATGATTGACGTGATCACTAATAAAGGGAATCTATGAAATCACCCAGAAAAAAATTAATCTGAGAAGTATAAAAGAAAACGACAAAATTTCAAAACTAGAACTAATGTGACATAAGAAACCCTATAGAATTTCATTTAATCACAGGACTAAAAAAGGTGACAATGTACATATACAGAAAAAAAAAATTATAATCATATAGGAAGGGTAGATTGTAAAAACATTCCTTACAACACCAAGCTAATGAAAAAAAAAACAGGATATTGAAAGGGAAGACTAGACAACAGAACGGAGTTCTAAAAGGGCAAGGTAGAAGATGAAAGAATGGAGTTCTAAAAGGCAAAGTATAACACCAAATATTATGGGTGATATTTCAAAAGGACTTTGATGAGTGCACAAAAACAAGTCTAGGATTTTCTTTGCAATTTGTTGCTGAAGAGGCATACCATTTTGTTTTTTCATTCACTTTTTGAATGGGCATCTTGCTTCAGCACAAAAGAAAAACAAAAGAATACAATGCGTCATCAGCAACAGATTATTAAGATTGCTAATTGGTTGCTTTAAATTAAAATTGAATTCTATATAGATTTAGATATAGAACAACAATGTGACGATGTTGAATGTTCTTTGATTAACAAGTGGAAATTAAATCATTACGGGTACGTTTCGGGGTTACGTCTTTAAGTTGGTTGAAATGTTGAAATAAAGTAACGTCCATTTGGACGAGTCTATGTGATAAATTTACTATAAATAGCAGAGATTCTTTCAATCAGCGTTAGACTTGTAAGGAAGATCGTTCTCAAATTGATAAAGTAAGTATAGAGGTCAAAAGCTAAAACTCTGCTCGGGACTAGATATTCCAAAATCTTATGTTGCTGACTTGTCTCAGCCTCTCAGACTAGTGAATATAAGTTATGTGTTGGAGCAAAGACGTTAATACAACACAAGAGGTTTATAAGCATTGGGCTTATAAACTAGATCTATAAGTCATAGCGACAATAGACACATATAGCAGTAGATAGGGATATAATATTAAGGTTGATAAGCACCGGGCTTATAAACTAGGTCTATAATCATTGTGATTAATATATAAGATATAATAAGCAGAGTTACAGCAAATTATGACAGCTCAGGGTCATGGTTAGACTACTAATCTCATTTTGAGATGTGTGCGTTGGTCAATGAGTGGTCAGTTGCGCAGAAAGGGTTATATCTGTCTGTATTATTAGCAGGGCAAGCTCAAGCCGTCCTTGGGCCTTTCAACAGAGAGACGACAAAAATTTAGAGATTTTATAGAATCACTGGAGGAACACTTTGCACCTCCTAGCCAAAATGAACTATACAGGGTTCGATTAAAGGAAAGATACCAACGCGTGACAGAAACACTACCTGAACTAGGGCAATAAACTAGGGCCATTCAAACGTAGGTTAGATAATTTAACTTACCAAAGTGCACACGCTCATGTCTGCGAGACTCTAGCCAAATAACAGTTCTTGGATGCACTGGCAAATTCTGAAATGCACCTAAGAATCAAACAATCTAGGTCCAAGGTTTTGAATGAAGCTTTGCGCCTAGCTATGGAGTAAGAGGTGTATAATAGGTCTAATGGAATAAGAAAAGGTTATTTCAGATTAACTCTGGGGGGAAACTCAAACGAAAATGAAGATACCATCTTTAGTAAATGGATGAAGTATATGAAGGACAATATAACTTACAAAAGAAATGCTACAGTGAAAACAGTCCTGCTTTTCAAAGAACACAACATCCAAGGCTTCTAAAAAGAGTAAACACGGTAACGATTTAATAAAAGAAAACAAAATACTGTGGAAGTACTTTTATTCGTGGAGATCAATTTTCGTGGTTTTCATAAATATCACTATTTCATGGGTAGTTAAATTCGTGGCTTCAAATTCAATACATTAAACCTCTATGGAAAAAATGCATTTCGTTGGGAATTTAATTTCGTGGTTTGAGCGAACTAGGAAATCCACGAAAATTGGAACCCCATGAACAATAGTACTTTCACGGTAAGGCAATTTACTGCTATAACTATGGGAAGCCAAATCACAAGGCAGTAGATTGCTGGCGGTCTAAAAAAGAAAACAAGCCACAAAGTCTCGATAAAGACATTTCACACGAGATGGAGGTAGAAGTCTACACCTGGCCAGATACATTCCGCAGAAGAATCTGGAATATATGTCGACTTGACAGAACAGTATGTAAGGGCAAGGATTTATATAAGTTAATACAGGAGCAACTTTTAGCTTTATATCAACTAAATTTAACGATCAAATCCTAAAACGATTAAGACTCAGAAAAATGTCACGACAGTATGTGGCACAGAACTAGATCTAACAGGGAGAGGTTATTTTGATTTTAAACTGAAGGACGAAACATGCCTTGGTAAAGCTGTGGTTGTAGACTTAAATATGTCTTCATTTTCTATTGTACCTAAAATCTAACTTTTGTATAGTTGACATATTTAAAGGAGAGTCCAGCGTACAAGGTGAATTGTACCAATGAGTTAAAAAAAGATCGTTCGGCAGTGTAGAATTAGATCTAAAATCATTTCAAAAAACCCCCAAAAGATTAAAAAAGACCGACAAAGCCGAAATAAAGTGACAAAACTAAAGCATATGGGTACTGTGATCAAGTCACGAGCATGCTGTGGTATTCATGAAAAATCTTTTAAAAGAGATGATATCTGAACAGGCGTGTACGCGGCATGTACGCAGCATGTACGCAATCACAATACCGATCATTGGAATTGTACAGATCAAATCGTAAAGGATCTCATTGAGATTGAAAACAGTGTATCAAAAGGTAATTTAAAAAAAAAACAAAAAAACGTAAATAATCTGTATGTCACCAGGGATCTGTTTTATCAATCACCAATGAGGACCAAAATAACTGCCAACAGACGGCTAAACAAATTCAGTTTAGGGGCAATGAAAAGGACAGTAGGGCGCTGTACGTAACGGAGCCTAACAGGACGGCAGGTCAAATGAAACATAAAAGAATGACCAAAAAATTATCTAAAACATACGAATAAAAACCAAGGAATCATTACCCTAAAAGATGCTAGACATGCAAATAAGAAAAGGGTCCCCGTATTTCCAATATGTAAACAAGGATGACACACTTGATTAAAAAGGAACTTGTGTTTCTGTTTATTATATAAAAAGTTCATGTGGGACGCATCAAAAATAAGCGTGAGTTATGTGATGATTTTATACACAGTTTAAAATATAATTCAATTCTATACAGATTTAGATATAGAACAGCAATTACGGGTACGTGCCGGTGGTCACGTAGGCATATATCCGTTACCCCTTTAGGTTGGTTGAAGTGCTAAAAAATAGGAACGTCCATGAGATTCTTCCAGTCAGCGTTGGACTTGTAAAAAAGGAAGATCGTTCTCCAATAGAGGAGAAAGAGGTCAAACAGCTACAACTCTGCACGGGACTTGATATTCCAAAGTTCGATGTTGCTGACTTGTCACAGTCTCAGACTAGTGAATATAAGTTACGTGTTGGAGCAGACGTTGATACAACACAAGGGTTTATAAGCAATGAGCTTATAAACTAGATCTATAGTCATATATAGCGACTATCGACAAATACAGCCGTAGCTAGGAATATTCACATACTGGTTACATTTGAACAACTTCTGCATCAGTATATATTTGCTATGTAATAAACCTATATTGTCGTTTCAATAGGACATCTAATGCAGCAGTATATATTTGCTAGGTAATAAACCTATATTGTCGTTTTATAAACCTGTATTGTCGTTTTAATAGGACAGCTAATGCAGCAGTATATATTTGCTGGGTAATAAACATATAAAGTAAGTGAGAACCGAACCGTCAATCAAAAGAACGAACAATCCATGGACAATGGCAAAATCAGACACACTAAGAAACAAAAACACCACATGAGTACGGGACAAAAAAGAAACATGAAAACACACATACATATGAACAACACGGACCCAATAAAGAACCATGGGCGAGATCAGGTGTACCGGTAGAGTAAGCCTCTCCTGCTTCTTATAAGACACTCGCCGTGTTGAACATATGTCAGCTCCAGTAGTAAAGTCGAATCCGATAGAGGAAAACAAACTTTAGTTGTAGAGGGAAAGATCTGTTGTCATCTGGGAAACAGATATCCCATAACGAGCCACAAGATCGTGATGTCGACCGTTAAACTTCTGTAGTGATGCCTTTAATTTTTTTGTAACGTACCNTTGCTTAAGTAGTCTATTTGTAAGCAACTGAGCTCTATCAAGGAAGTCACTGTAACGACCACAAGCCCTTGAGTAGCGAATGAGTTGTGAGATGTAAACTCCATATGTGGTGCTTTTGGAATGTTGCTACAAAGAAAGGGGAAGTTGACTATTGGGAAAAGTGAAGTCATCGCGTTTGTCTTACAGGCTAGTTTGTAATGTACATCTGTTGTCAATTTCAAGATGAAATTGAATGCTTAGAATGTCCCTTTTGGATCTCTTCAAAAATTTGATTTCTCTACCCTCTATACTAACTTACCATATAATCTTGTAAGTAAAAATTCAGACGTCTTATTCAATATGCATTAAAAAAATCCGACTGTGAATATATATGTTCTTATTCCTTTAAAACATATTTTAGTAATACCAAACAAAAGAACTCAATTAATTGGACTAGTTTTGATATGAATTCAGCACTTGTATTTTTATCTGACAATATATGCATTCGTTTCGGTAATTTCTCTTTATCGCCAGGTCAAAGGAATTCCTATGGTTACCAATTGTGCACCACTTAAAGCGGACCTCTTTTTGTACTGCTACGAATCTCAATAGCAAAGACCCATCTAAACAGCATTGAAAAGTTTAACAACACTTTCCGAAATTTGGATGATATTTTAACATTAAATAATGACGACTTCAATACGTGTTATAAGGACGTCTACCCCAAAGAACTTTACTTTGAATAAAGCTAATTCTAATAATCATCATTGTCCGTTCTTGGACATAAATTTTGATATTGCCAGTCGTAAATTGGATATTAAAATTTCTGATAAAAGGGACGATTTTTCTTTTCCCACAGTTAATTATCCATTCCTGGATGGTGATGTTCCATCGGCGCCATCATATGGTGTTTACATATCTCAACTTATTGGATTTGCTCGAGAATGTAATAACTTTTGCGATTTTAATGAACGAAATCTTTTCATAACTGAAAAACTATTACATCAGGGGTTTCGATATCATTAACTAGTTAAAACCTTTACTAAATTTTATCATCGATATAAAGACTTGGTTCATAAATACAATGCAACCTGTAAACATCTAATAAAGGCTGGTATTTCACATCCATTATTTTACGGTAATGTTTAAATAAGATTAAAAAATGCTTGAACTTGCCTAACAAACTGATACAACCTTCAAATCATTTTATATTCATAAGGGTTCCATGTTATAATTACGTTGTTACGTATGGCCTTCTTAGGTGTAAACATTGAGTCTTTGATAGGGTCTTTGCATCTTTACTGAACATATTGTGTAGACACAGAAACGTCTCGCTAGAATATAAACATTATCGTTTACACATGATTAACTTAATACTGAAGGTCAAGAAAACTTTAAGATAAACTTAATATGGAGAGTCTAGGTTTTTTAATTGCTGAGAAATGGACATCAATGTAAAAAATTATCAAAGTCACTGGACCATGAAATTAAGGTTAAGGTTACTTGACAGTTGTCAGACTGGCATTTATCATATAATATGTAACAATAAACCTAATATGGAGAGTCTAGCACCTTTAATTGCTGAGAAATGGACATCAACGTAAAAATGTAACAAAGTCACTGGACCATGAAGTTAAGGTCAAGGTTACCTGACAAATGTCAGACTGGCATCTATCCATTAATATTTAACAATAAACCTAATACGAATAGTCTAGGATCTTTAATAGCTGAGAAATGGTCATAAAGGTAAAATGATAACAAAGTCACTGGACCATGAAATTAAGGTCAAGGTTACTTGAAAAGTGCCAGACTGGCATTTATCCTTTAATATGTAACAATAAACCTAATATGGAGAGTCTAGCTTCTTTAATTGCCGAGAAATGGACATCAATGTAAAAATTTAACAAAGTCACTGGACCATGAAATTAAGGTCAATGTTACTTGACAAGTGTAAGACTGGCATCTACCCATTAGTATGTAACAATAAACCTAATATGAAGAGTCTAGGATCTTTAATAGCTGAGAATTGGACATAAATGTAAAAATAATAACAGTCACTGAACCATAAAATTGAGGTCAAGGTAACATGACAGGTGTCAGACTGGGATGTATTCATTAAAATGAAGCATTTCACCAAATATGGTATCTCTACGCATTACAATGGCTCAGAAATTGACTTGAATGTAAAACTATGTCGCAATATTTACAAAGTCACTGAACCGTGCAAATGAGGTCAATGTCACTTGACAAGTAGCAGACTGGCATGTACCCACCAAGATGCATCAATACACTAAATATAATGGATGTATGCATTACAAATACAGAGAAAAGGACTTGAATGTGAAACTATGTCGCAATTTTCATGGAGTCATTGAACCATGAAACATGCGATGCTGGAAAGCTCGTAGCCTAAGGCAGATAATCTGTGCATCCAATACAGTTAAAAAGTTATTAAGGTTTTAGAAAAAGTTTACAACGCCACCGTAGCCGCCGCCGCCGCCGGAAAGTAATACCTATGTCTCGCTTTCAGCGACTTTCGTCGCTGGCGAGATAAAAATCAGTATTGCATGGGCAAGGGTTATGTTTTCTGGTATATGCATGAAATCATTATGCTAAACCCCTCACGGGAAGGGATGTTGATGGAAGATGTATACTGAGGGTACATATTTTTATTCATCAGTTGGTAATTGGGTCAGTTAACTGCTAGTAGGCTTTTGTGATTTCATGTTTATGTCCGTATATTTAGTTCTTCACAATTGACTCAGTCCTGTTGCTTACTGAATTTTACTGTTGTTAAGTCTCCAAAACGAAGTTGGGGGACTTATTGTTTTTGTTGAGTTTCTCAGTATTATTCCGATTTCTTTCTTTTTCCTCGTCCTCGTGAACTTGTCCGAACCAGATCTTAGAGACTATTACACCTAGAGCTTTCAAATTTTTTAGAATGTTGGCCCCATATATCTAGTTGTACCTAAACAAACATTTGTCCAATGAGGGTTCATTAAGGGTACATTTGGGGGGGGCTCAAAAATGTTAACCCTTTGGGAAAATGAAATTTTGGATATTTTTCACCATATTTCTCACTGTATCTCAAAAATTTTTATGGTGAGAGGTACGTAAATAAGCGCCTCTATCTGTAAACGGTAAACTTTTACTTTTAATTATTGTCGTTTCAAACTGTATCCTACAATTTTTTTTATTGTAGATTTATGATACATCGTTTTTTGTTTTTGTTTTTATTTCATTTTATTGGTTTTTTGTTTTTTGTTTTTGTTTGTTTGCTTTGTTTTGTTTTTTGTTTTGTTTTGTTTTTTTTGTTTTTGTTTTTTTTT
>MJUU01053188.1:82242-118589 GCA_002080025.1 Modiolus philippinarum | reverse complement strand
ATTTTAATCAAATAATTTTTTTAGTAATTGCAAATGAACCATTCAGTGGGGAACTTTCCCTTTACATATTATTTTGTTAAAAATTTCATGAAAATGAAAACATGTGATAAAAAAAAAATTACTTATTAATCTTCATTTTAGTCATTACATATACACCGGTCAGTGTGAAACTTTCCTTTTACACATTATTTTGTTAAAAATTCCATGAAAATAAAAATGTGATAAAAAATTACTTATGAATCTCCATTTTAGTCATTACACAAACACTGGTCAGTGCGAAACTTTCCTTTTACACATTATTTTGTTTAAAATTCCATGAAAATCAAAAAATGTGATAATAAATTACTTATAAATCTACATTTTAGTCATTACATATACACCGGTCAGCGCAGAACTTTCCTTTTACAAATTATTTTCAAAAAAATTCCATGAAAATGAAAAAAAAAGATAAAAAATTACTTATGATTCTTTATTTTTGTCATTACAAATACACCGGTCAGTGCGAAACTTTCCTTTTACACATTATTCTGTTAAAAATGTCATGAAAATGAAAATATGTGATAAAAAAATTACTTATGAATTTACATTTTAGTCATTACATATACACCGGTCAGTGCGAAACTTTCTTTTTACACATTATATGGGTAAAAATTCCATGAAAATGAAAAAAATGTGATAAAAAATTACATATGAATCTACATTTTAGTCATTACATATACACCGGTCAGTGTGGAACTTTCCTATTAAACATTATTTTCTTAAAAATTCCATGAAAATTAAAAAATGTGATAAAAAATTACTTATGAATTTTCATTTTAGTCATTACATAGACATCAGTCAGTGCAAAACTTTCCTTTTACACATTATTTTGTTGAAAATTCAATGAAAATGAAAAAATGTGATAAAAAAATTACTTATGAATCTACATTTTAGTCATTACATAAACACCGGTCAGTGCGGAACTTTCCTTTTACACATTATTTCCTTAAAAATGTCATGAAAATGAAAAAATGTGATAAAAAATTACTTATGATTCTTTATTTTAGTCATTACAAATACACCGGTCAGTGCGAAATTTTCCTTTCACACATACACTGTTGAAAATGCCATCAAAATGAAAAAATGTTATAAAAAAATTACTTATGAATCTACATTTCAGTCATTACATAAACACCAGTCAGTGCGAAACTTTCCTTTTACACATTATTTTGTTGAAAATGCCATCGAAATGAAAAAAATGTGATAAAAAAATTACTTATGAATCTACATTTTAGTCATTACATAAACACCGGTCAGTGCGGATCTTTCCTTTTACACATTATTTCCTTAAAAATGTCATGAAAATGAAAAAATGTGATAAAAAATTTCTTACCATTCTTTTTTTTAGTCATTACAAATACACCGGTCAGTGCGAAATTTTCCTTTCACAAATTATTCTGTTCAAAATGTCATGAAAATAAGAAAATGTGATAAAAAAATTACTTATGAATTTACATTTTAGTCATTACATATACACCAGTCAGTGCGAAACTTTCCTTTTACATATTATTTTGTTAAAAATTACATGAAAATGAAAAAATGTGATAAAAAATTACTCATGATTCTTTATTTTAGTTATTACATATACACCGGTCAGTGCAAAACTTGTATTTTGCACATTATTTTGTTAAAAATTCCATGAAAATAAAAAAATGTGATAAAAAATTACTTATGAATCTCCATTTTAGTCATTACACATACACCGATCAGTGCGAAACTTTCCTTTTACACATTATTTCCTTAAAAATGTCATGAAAATGAAAAAAATGTGATAAAAAATTTCTTACCATTCTTTATTTTAGTCATTACAAATACACCGGTCAGTGCGAAATTTTCCTTTCACACATTATTTTGTTAACAATTCAATGAAAATAAAAAAATATGATAAAAAATTACTTATGAATCTCCATTTTAGTCATTACACATACACCGGTCAGTGTGAAACTTTCCTTTTACACATTATTTTGATAAAAATTCAATGAAAAGGAAAAAATGTGATAAAAAAATTACTATTGAATCTCCATTTAAGTCATTACACATACACTGGTCAGTGCGAAACTTTCCTTTTACACATTATTTTGTTAAAAATGCCTTGAAAATGAAAAAATGTGATAAAAAATTACTTATGATTCTTTATTTTAGTAATTACAATACACCGGTCAGTGCAAAACTTGTATTTTGCACATTATTCTGTTCAAAATGTCATGAAAATAAGAAAATGTGATCAAAAAATTACTTATGAATTTACATTTTAGTCATTACATATACACTGGTCAGTGAGAAACTTTCCTTTTACACATTATTTTGTTAAAAATTCCATGAAAATGGAAAAATGTGATAAAAAATTACTCATGATACTTTATTTTAGTCATTACATATACACCGGTCAGTGCAAAACTTGTATTTTGCACATTATTTTGTTAAAAATTCCATGAAAATAAAAAAATGTGATAAAAAATTACTTATGAATCTCCATTTTAGTCATTACACATACACCGATCAGTGCGAAACTTTCCTTTTAAACATTATTTTGTTAAAAATTCCATGAAAATAATAAATTTGTGATAAAAAATTACTTGTGATTCTTTATTTTAGTCATTGGATACATACCGGTCAGTGCGAAACTGTTCTTTTACACATTATTTTGTTCAAAATTCCATGAAAATGAAAACAATAACATAAAAGATCACTCGTAAATGTTCATTTAGTCATGACATATATACACTGTCATTGCCAAACTTTCCTTTTACACAGTATTTTGTTCTAAATTCCATGAAAATGAAAGATTTTAATATAAGATCAATTAGAAAATCTTTATTTTAGTCATAACAAATGCACTGGCCAGTGCAAAACTTTCATTTTACAAATTATTTTGTTCAAAATTCCATGAATATGAACAATTTTGGTAAAAAAGGGACTTATAAACCTTCATTTGAGTCATTGCAAATCTACCAGTCAGTGCAAAACTTTTGTTATACACACTAGTTTGTTTAAAATTCCAATATGTCCAAAAATACATAATTAAAACTGACTTGTGAAACTTTTAGTCATCACAAATGCAGTGAGAAATTTTCCCAATACACATTATTTTGTTTAAAACTCGATGGAGATGGCAAATTTTGATGAATAACACCCTTCAATGCAGAAGTTCCTTTCGAACTTTATTGTATTAAAGACTCCATGAAAATGAAAAAAAAACATATCATAAGCAATTATTTATTGATAGCAAAAAGATTGATCTGTTGCGATGATGTACCGATCGTGTATGCACTGAGTGAAACGAATCTATATTTCGCAAAATCTTCAACCCGAGATATCACGTGATAAATAAACGTATCTGGACGTGAGTTGGACGAATAGGGTTCTAGTCATCCGCCACGTTTCGCGTCAATTGACGAGTTAGACGAATAACAAGTCGTCACGTTAATTAACTGATCGCTGACTGACCGCTGACTGCTCCCTGACGAACGGGTGACGGGTGACTGATTGTTTTTTCTGTAAGGGCTACGTTGCACAGTACTGTATCCGCTTACGTTATTTACACTCTTTCATGATCTGTGTACGATTTAACGCACAACAAACGTTTAGGAAGACCCATTTCATCGTTTTCTTCAATTTTTTTGTCATTTAGGGTAAAATTTCAACAGGCGGATAGCAGTTTTCATGTACATTGCACTTTTCTCTTTCCAACAAGAACAAAATTAAATGAATTGATCCAGTGTATACTGTGGAACTTTTCAGAAATATTCTTCACATTTTAAAAATAGACATTTTGCAGTCACGTGATTAATCCCTGGGGGTTTCGAAGTTATTTTTAGTGTGAAAATCTGGCGAAAGTGTTGAACAAAGTTGAAACACAAAAAAATGTTAGAAATATATAGGGTGTGCAATATTCTGATAATGTTACTTTATTTGGTTCTTTATTCCAATATTTTCGGGTAAGATTTCACTGAACAGCCTTAACATACCCGCGTTGAAGAGGAAGTGGTATGCTATCCGAAACTCCTCTTAAAAAATGCATGGAATTTAGTAAAACTTTCAGAGAATTTTTATCACACGATTCTGTAGTGCAAAGCCTGTTTTAGATTTTTATCTGACCAAATTCGCAGGTTTTCCATAGCCATACATTAACTTTACCATGCATTGTCATTGGGGGGGGGTTACTTGTATACCATCCCCAGACCAATAAATAGAATTTGTAGTTAATTTCAAAGAACCTTTACCACGTGATGCCATTTTGCTCTTTCTATTTCAATTTCTGATTGGAAAAATTTTTTGGTTTCCCATATTCATACATTGTCATATAGAAAAAGGGGGTGAGTACTGGTGTGCCATATACTCAACTCCTCCTAAACCAATAAATGGAATTTGAATACACTTTCAGAGAATCATTGTCACATGATGCCTTGGTGGGCTTCCTGATCCGAACAATTTTTGGGTTCCCATAGTCAAGCGTGGACTATGCCGTTCATGCACATGTGTCTCATCTGCACGTGGGGGTAGGGGTATCATTTAGTGAGCTACACTTTTTCTCATCTGTATTAAATCGCACGGAGAGGACCTTTCTAAGTTAATATAACGTGTGTCCAATGGTATATCTAAAGTAACGTTTTCCGTAAATATCCCTTTAGGCCACTTTTTCAGGGTGTCGGGATAAGAAGTTTTTAATTTCGGGATTTCGAGATTTTTATGATTAAGGTCTGGGATTTCGGGAAGTAAACGCACCGGAATAGAGATTCCATAAGTCCTTAAGTTTCTTTGTAGTTCGTTCTTTCGGGAAACAGTTCACATCAAAATAAATCCATGTTAACAGCCATAAAACAAGTAGCACAATTATTATGATTTAAAACAAACGTTTAGTTCGATGGTTCGATACTTGGAAACCCATACGGCTCAATAAAGTATTCAAAAGTGCTTTAGAGAAAATTTGTGTTCTGCACGTAAAGTAGTCATATGTTCATGTAAAACACGTAAAAATTAATCGATCTGAGATACTATCTGTTGATAAATAACTAACAACAAATGAAAATTGGCGTTGCATCGTAGAACTTTCCACAATCTTTTGCATGCATGAATGTAGAAAAGAATGAACGAATATAAAATCGTGCATGTTTTAGTCACAAAAATGCATAAAATAAAAAAGCTTTATGACGAGAAAATCTTGCATTATAATAAAACAATCATGCATTAAAATAAAACAAAATCTTGCATATTTATAAAATAAGATTGCATATTAATAAAAAATTGTTGCATTTTGATAACACATTTTGCATTTAAATAAAAAAGTGTTGCATATCAATAAAAAAATTATTGAATATAAATGAAAAAAAGTGATGAATTTTGCAAAGCACATTACTTGCCATATTTTTAAAACATTACTACAGAAAAACATTATTTATTCATATAAGTTATTCTATTTATTTATCTATTAATTTATTCATTATCTTTTTCCGGAAACTGTATAAAAATCAACGATTTTAAAGAAAAAAAGATGAAACAAGATACACACAAAATCAACGGTTTTCAGAGGTACAATGAATCGTTACGTAATGTTATGACGTCGCGTACGGTGTTGGTGATACAACGATAATCGCGAGTATTTTGTCTTTTATTTCTGTGTTGGGCAAAACTGAGCGAACTTATGTTCAATAAATTATACATCAATTTGTTCAGAAAAATATAATTGAAAAGTTTATCAACATATCAAACCCTTTGCTTTACATGTTAAAACATTGTCCAGCACCAATTATATGAAAAATGCGCCGTATTAACGTGGCGACAAGTAACATAAATTTTTATCACTAATTACAAAATCATTTACTGTGATAAGAATGAAGCAATTATGTGTACGATTTTGATATGTATGGAAAGCTGAACCTTTAGCGGTGATGACGTCATAAAAATTATACGTCAAATAATCATATATTTGTGTCAGCGAGTGCAGAAATCTTAGAAAAAATGGAGACATCACAATAAATTAACCGGAAATCGGAACGACAAAAAGTGAATAAACCTATATTTACTATCTTGACCAGTTAAACATGAAACTGAATGCATATTTTTCAAAAGATGTATGTAAAGGGTATTTCCAAAGAAAATTGTAGAAAATTTCATAAAACTTGCAAAGAAAATACAGTTTTCGTATTCTTCCCAATTGTGTCACATTTTTTAATTTTTACGTCTCGGACATGCCTTCTCTTTTCGTTATTATAAATAAGAAGTTCAAAAAGAAGATGTGAGTCCAAAATAAAGATATATTTAATGAAACAAGTTCTTATCCTAACATTTGATAAAAAAAATCACAAAAATGGGTTTTTGTATAAAAATATGCATGAAAACAACTGTTGCTCACAGCTGTCACACTCGTCACTTTTTTTTACGTTTTGTGGATTTTACGTTTACATGCCAAAGCTATCGGCGTCTCACGGATTAACGATTCTATGAAATGGAAAAATGAATTCAAAAATAAAATATCATATTGCTCAATTTTCTTAGAAATTAGAATTAGCACAAAATATACAAGAAAAATAAAGATATCTAGAAAAAAACGTGTCTAGACAAAATGTCACAAAACGTTAAAAATTATGGTTTGACGTGCGGGTTACGGAATCAACGCAATTTGAAGAGTGATTTTTAGCATAAGATATATATGTTATAAAAAATCTAAGAGAAAATTGAATTTGTTTTGCCGAACAATCTGCTGTTGAAAAATTAGAAATTACACTAAGAATTTAAAAAATGGCATGCCATTTTACGTGTCTAGACAATGCATATGCGCATTTCGACAACTTATTTCTCTTCAGTACAGATAAAGTCAAAACATGTGGAAATCCATATACCGAAATGTTCGTAAAAGCTGATAAAGATCAAATTACCAAATGAAAATGAAATGAAGAAATAATCACAGTGCAAAATAAAAACTTAGTATGCTACACAAGATGATTGATAAAATCTACAAATACTCTAAAAATAAAATATCATTGTGGCTTCATGTTATGTTAGATGTCGGCCATTGAAAATGCAACTATGTAGACGACAGATCGGTCAAGAAATCAATCAATATTAATATAGTAAATCGATCCGGTTAGCGTACCTGTATGAATAGATGGAGAAAATATATTCAAAATAGTTAGGAATCTAAAACCTCGGAAGCAGAGGGCCCAGGACGCCGTTGGCAGACTAATAAAAATCAAACCGGATTTGAATAGTTAAGGGGTAAAAGTTTAAACGTTAATACAAAATGCCTCCGATAATTACAATTTTGCCAATTCCAATCCGACCATCCAAAAATCGTCATGTAAAAAAGGATATTTCGAAATACCGAAAAAATTGAGCTTAACTTTTCTCTGTCATATAAATCTATCCGTAGAGTACGAAATAGCAAAATGAGATGAACTCTGTGTTCTTATTAAGGCTTTATCATCCTACTCGTGCAATGGGACAGAATAATTTGTTGGAGATTTATATAGTATTAACTCATTTTCTTTTGAACACTAAAACTCAAAACCGGGCTCAAAACTTAAAATCAAATTTGTATGGTGTAGAGATCTGATTTTTTTTTACAGTTACTGAATACCATTTGAGAATTTGCATATTAAAATTTTATGCAAAACCGTCAAACTATGTATAAAACCTATTTTTTTTTTACATCGGGCCCTTCCTGACTTTGTCAAATTTCCTTTTTTGACTGAATACCTGGCGATATGGTTGTTTATTATAATATTTTCTATAACTCTAAAATTATAAATTTGCACAAGGCAAGGTCATAAAATATCTAAGAGGTTGTTACAGGTGTATCAAATCAAAATAAATGAATTATCTCTATCGTAGAAATTTTTTGATTAATGTCCATATACACGAAAATGAGTGACTCGCTTCCAAATGATTTCTTTTCTTATTTCTGATAAATGTCTGAATCAGTTCTTTTTTCTTTTCCATCACAACGAATTCAGAATGACCGACTTACAGTTACAATAAGAAACAAAAGATAATAAAGCAACGTCGGATTATAATATTTTGTTCATTTTTGTTATAATCTTTAATTCCGCTGAGCAGATTTTGAAATCCGTAGCGTATACCACCAGTAAACCAATTTTGTTATTTTAATAGATATCACAAAACCCTTTTTAGGCAAAATGATCGTACCAAAATGTAGCTTTTCCTTAAGAATATTTTGCGAAAGAAACGGAAGGACGGACACACATACCCGAACATTGTATGACGATCAGACCCTACTCTTGTTGGCTCGGTATGCAAATCTTCTCTGATTTTTAAAAATGTTTCCTAGACCGTGAAATGCAAATATTCGAATTTCATATTTTAAACAATTTTGTAGACATTTGCCATTTCGATTTCTTTACTTCTGTAACGGAGACCGTGTGTGTGAAAAACAGTGCTACAGACCTTGGACTACAGGAATGTTGATTAAATCATTTTCTCTAATTCTTGTTCAAAATAAATACTTCCCAAATGATGTTAGATGAACTTAATAATCAACATGTTTAGACATTGATCTCACTTGCTGAATGGTTGTCTCGTGTCAGTTTCTAGAAATAGTTCAACCGGATGTTGATGAAATTAACACCTGCATCATTGTCTAGTGAATTGATTTTTACATTTTATGACTAAGATATCTGAATTTATTGATAATATGACATTTTTTATCAAAAATATTACACTCAACACCCCTTTCAATGAAAGGCGCAATGATACACATAGCAACGATTATAGCAACAAAATTGCGGCATACTTGAGACTGTAGACTACGGAGATCGCTTTACGTCAAATAAATTGAGTAGGAATTAGAGAAAAAATCTCTAACATTGTTTTCCGGTTTATTACGATAATTTCTCACATCTCGATAGTTAAATTTTCACATTTTAAAGTTCTCGGATAAACCTCGAACTTTAAAATGTGAAAATTTAACTATCTCAATGTAAAATATACGTAATAAACTGGAAACAATGCTTTGAAATTGGACACTGCGGAGATCACTTTACCTCAAATAAACTGAGATAAACTGGGATAAGATAAACGATCTCTAACATTGTTTTTCAAGATAATTTGTCAATTTTCGATACTTCAATTTTCACATTTCAAAGTTCTCGGTACAACTCGCGTACGGTCCGTTTACATCGATGTGCACCTGTAAACTTGATTGATTGATGGTTTTCTTCAAATACTGTATAAGGTCATAAAACAGTTTTTCGTACCAATGGCCTGTAAAAGTGCGAATTGTTTGGAAAAATGGAATCATCTGCTGGATTTCTAATAACACAACCAACAAGCATAATAAATAAGAAGTTCCGTGGCATATACGATTTACAAGTAAATGTGTTCTTTAAAAACTTGTGAAGCTAACTTTAATGCTGTTATGAAAAATTGCCGGGAAATTCTACTTCCTCATGCAGTGCAGCTACTCCCTCAAGGTAATGGTTGTACACGGTGGCTCTGGGTGACATTACTGCCAAATGAAACCATTAGTTTTTTAACGTTTATACGTCCGCCAAATCAGTAAAAAATAAAAGGACCTATAGAGGTACGGTTCCGCAGCTAATATACACATATATACTCCTTTGTTCCTACGATATTCTACTGCCGTTGTTTCAATATCTTACATCAGAAAATGAAATAAAATAAGGGGGTCACTGTGCTTTTTTCCAGTTATTTTCAGTTGAAAATGTAATTTTTGGTGCAATTTTACAAAGACAAATAGGGAAAATCCATAATTTGAGCCAAAAATTTCTTGTTTTTGTAACTATTCTGTATGTCAGAATACACGAATATCAACTTAAAACTAATATAATGAGATCTCAGCATCCTCAATCCATATGTTTAAAGAAAAAACATTTGTCACCGTCTTCCTTTCTGATATATAGCTTGCAAAAGATGACGAAAAATGTGTAAAATCGGCACGACGTTGGTGACGCTACAAATGCATATGTTTATAAAATTTAATGCAGAAGTTTTCATTTCCTTTTCCTGACATAGTTATGCCCCCGCCGCTAGGCGGTCATGGGCATTAAGGTTTACCCTGATCCGTACGTCCGTCCGTACGTCCGTACGTACGTCCATCTTTTTGGTTTCCGGATGATAACTTGAGTATCCTGCATCGGATCAAAACCAAACTTGGTCACATGCTTACATATCACCCAAGATAGAACCCTATCGATTTCCAGGTTGGTACCCCCAAGGTCAAGGTCACAGTTGCTAAAAATAGACTAAAATTTCAATAATTTTGGTTTCCGGATGATAACTTGAGTATCCTGCATGGGATCAAAACCAAACTTGGTCACATGCTTACTTATTACCCAAGACAGAACCCTATTGATTTCCAGGTTGGTACCCCCAAGGTCAAGGTCACAGTTGCTAAAAATAGACTAAAATTTCAATGAAATTTTGGTTTCCGGATGATAACTTGAGTTTACTACATAGGATCAAAAGTAAACTTGGTCACATGCTTGCTTATCACCCAAGACAGAACCCTATTGATTTCCAGGTTGGTACCCCAAAGGTCAAGGTCACAGTTGCTAAAAATAGACTAAAATTTCAATAAAATTTTGGTTTCCGAACGATTACTTGAGTATTCTGCATCTGATCAAAACCAAACTTGGTCACTTGCTTACTTATCACAATATACATAATCCCATAGATTTTAGCGTTGATACCACTAAGGTCACAGTTGCTAAAAATAGATTAGTATTACATATAAGACTGTTTCTCAGATTATTTGTTGGAACTACACATTATATCAAAACCAAACCAGTTCCAGTGCCTATTTATCACAGGAGAAAGATTCTTTCTAATAATATTTGATAAATATATATTGTATATAGTTATGCCTTTAATAATTTATGGGTTTCGATTGCAAGGAGGCGGGGGCATCCGTGTCCCATGGACACATTCTTCCATTTTTTTTATTTATTATGGGAATTAATATTTCAAGAGAAAGGAAATTCTTTATTCTAAGGTAGCAAGTCATTACTACTTTACCGTACTGAATGCGGGTTGGGGTTGGTGCAGTACAAAGGGGAAAGGAATCGAGAACGGAATGACGGTTGGAAGCTTTTGAAACAAAAAGTGCAATCTTTAGGTAGGGAACGCATATAGGAGGGAACGAATAGATGGCAAAGAGGATACAAAAAATGCAATGGTTATGAAAAGAATGCGGCATCAATAGCAGGAAAGCAAAATAGAACGGGAGATCGGTAAATAACCCGTTGTCCGCCCCTTCAATTTTGAAAATATATATTTGCCAAAACTGATACTACCTATACGCTGTTTCGAAAATATACATTCCAATGCATGAGGAAAATGCGAAGATTTGTTTACCCGGGGAATCATATTTCCAAAAAGCATCGACTGAGGGAAGTATGATTTTTCGAGAATCTTCATACCTCCCAATGCATTAGAAATAAATATTTAATGGGGGTCTTTTTATTCCATACTCTGTTTTATGTGTACAATTCTAAATTGAGAAAGTTTTCAAAGTACTTTATAGTTGAGAAAGGTACTGCCGTTGCTGAAAATAGATATTTAATCGGTTTTTGAAAAGTACATGACAATACAAATGTAAAAAAATGCACGGGTGTTCTGCGGAACACATGGGTCGCCTGCACTATATATTAAAAAAAAATCAAAATGTATGGGCACATCTACATTATATTGAGGTATTCTGCATGTTTGGTTGGAAAGTATCAAGCGGTTAAGGAGGAGTTGACGATAAATGAGGCATACCCTTAAGAATCCAATTAGCTAAAATGACAAAGTCAAAAGATAGGTAGAAAATCTGAAAAAATCAAAATTAATGCGAAACTTAATGCATGGTGCACATTTGCAATATATATTGAAACATTTCTGCAAGTGTGGTTGGATAGTAGGAAGCACTGTAGGAGGGGTTGAAGATAATGGAGGTATACCCTATGACGCAAATAAGTCAAAATGACAAAGTCGAAAAATAGCTTAAAAATCTGGAAAAATAGAAATAAAGAAAAACTAAGCGCATGGTGCACATCTACAATATATACTGAAGCATTCCTCCAAGTTTTGTTGGAAAGTACCAAGCGGTTAAGAGGGAGATGCGGATAATGGAGGTATATCCTATGAATCAAATAAGCTTAAATGACGAAGTCAAAAGATAGCTAGAAAATCTATAAAAATAAAAATAAATGAAAAACAAAATGCATGGTGCACATCTATAATATATACTAAAGTATTCCTGCAAGTTTTGTTGGAAAGTACCAAGCGGTTTAGGAGGAGATGCGGATAATGTAAAACTTTTGGAGCCATACAGACAGACACACGGACAGACGGACCGACGCAAGACGACGGAAAGTGATCCCTATGTGTCGATCCTGCACTAGGAGCAGGCGACACAAAAAATTATTAGAAGGGCGAAATGGGTCACTGTTAAAGAGTTTTGCGAAAAGACTGAAAAGTTACGTGATATTGTTAAAAGACTACAACAAATAAATCCTTAATTCTCATCTGAACTTCTACAAAAATTGTGTAGGCGGAACTTTTTCTTTTATTTTTTTTCAATTTGTTTTTCCGTTTTAGACCTAGAACTTTGAGAGGATTTACAAAAATGATATTTTCTGAATCCAAGTACATTCCCTTAGGGAACGTATACGTATGTAAACCAAAATCACCTGCCCTTGGAGAATGTACATTTTGTACGCCGCCCAAAACACTGGACTTTGGAAAGGCCACTTTTGTGTGCGTTTAATCTCAGGAAAAGCTAGCTTGAATCAATCATCACAATAAGTGACAGAATTAGTGTTTTTCTTCTATATCTCATGGATTTCATGTGAATGGAGCCCGAAGCCTTAGTGTTTGAGGCCAGAGCTCATTAGTTTGAGCCCGGATCCCACGTGTTGGAGCCCTGTAGCATTGTGTTTAAGCCTGGAGACCGGTTTCAGCCCAGAGTCGCTATTTTCCCCAAATATGGAGATAGTAAAATGTTTAGTGACGATGCAACATTCAATATAAACGACAGTCATTCAGATAACCGGGGGGGTGATTCAATAATAGTACCAATCTTGCTTAACACTCAAAGAGTTAACTAAATATTTTCAAAATTGATCTTTTTTCCGCAAAATTACAAAACTACTCTAAAATCAACATTTTACTCTTAAACATACTGTTATTTATTATTGATATGTTAATTAAAAGACCTCACGTGCAGTTATCTCTCTCTCTCTCTCTATATATATATATATGTATATATATATATATGTTTTATCTGAAACATTTTTAACTGGCGAATCTTTTGACAATAACTAGACAATCTCGGTGTAATATTTGTTTTTCTAGGAACATGTTAGACGGAGTTTTTTCTGGATTTTTGTGGGCATTTCATCTTTTAATCCACATTTGTCTTTGTCATTTATACTGATTTATAAGCACACTCGGTCGTATATATTTTATCCAATTTTTAAAGCGCAATTTATATTTCCGTCCTAATTGGAGAGTAAGAAATGTCCCGAATTGTTACCTGTTATGTAACAAAAACAATTATGTCCTAAGCTAGCTATCAGTAACTGCGAGCACTTGTCAGGACAGTACCCATATGTTTTGTCTCCATATTTTATGTACTTCAATGTAAAGGTACTTGTCTTGATAAGTTGGATTTTTTTTCTAGTTTGATTTTTACTGTAAGGTTTTTTGTGTATTTATTTTTTAGCCATGCACCACACATAGGGGAAAGGTTTGGATCCCAGAAAACAAGTTTAACCTCACCGCAATTTTTGCGCCTGACCCAATTCAGGAATATGTTGGTCATTGGCTTTTCCTTGTCTTCTTATAAAACATTAGTTTCTTGATATTTGGGTTATTGGATGTGGTTTGTTTCCATTGATTTATTCACTTTTTTGCTTTTTGGGGCCATTTAGGGCAGTGGTGTGAGGTTCCTCACTGTGTTGAAGATCGTACGGTGAACCTAGATGCTTTGTTTTGGGTCATTTTAACCTCGAGATGGATTGTTGTCTCCTTGACCTTTACCCCATTTCTTTTTTTTCCATATGGTTTTTAAATGTACCTATTGAGTGGGGAATATTAAAACCTACTCTGCATGTCCTATGTACGGTCTTGCTATAAAGATTTTTCCCAAGACGCCATCGAAAAATGACCCTAAAATGGATGTATTACAGAAAAATTATTCATACTAAACCCTGTTGTTTCTATATCAAAAACAAATGAAATAAATGAACATTTAATTTACTTTTTCGTCCGTTCCTGTGTAAGTTTTGTGTCATTATTATCTATTTCCTTAAGCTTTCACCAGGAATAATTTAATATTTATATTAGACCAAAAAGACATTTTAACAAGTTTACAACTAAAGGAGTATTAAAAGAAGAAGTTCAGGGTGAGCTGCAATCACATATATAACAAGAATTTGCATTTCTATATGTAATAAATTATGTATTTAATATTTTTATTATATGAACCCAACCGTACACGTACGGTCATACCATACGCATATGTTTCGACTGTATACATATTTTGAAAAACTACGCGTGTGCTCCGGACTGTCCGTGCATGGTGGGAATATATATATATATATATTAGAAAAAAAACACTGCGATAATGTACAAAAGTCTTTCGTAAGACAGCGACAAACTAGAAAACTTGTATTTTCCTCAGGATAAGCATGTAAATCTGCTTATATCGCCCCTAAAAATAATTTGTGTCCGTCTGAAGTCAAAGACCAACTGATTTAAAGTTTTAGGATGTGATGTTAAAGAAAATTGATGTTCCACAATTAAAAACTAAAATTACACCAAATTTACAATTAAAAAATAGATAAATTATTAAAAAGGAACAGAAAGAAGAGAGTCCATCGTTTCGGCTAGTATAGCCTTCTTCTAGGGGCAAGAGATTGATTAGTTAGAGTTTAACGTCCTTTCGTAAAATATTAGCGGTTTTATACACTAGCAGATGTGTTATTATCTTGTTTGGTTATTTTGATCTTATTTCGATCTTGACAGGCTCAACACAATTTTGTTAAGAGATTGTAAGATTTCAAGTTGGTTTTCGAAATAATTGCATTCAAGGCCGATCAAGATAAGCTATAAAGTTTGTTAAGGTCAAACAAGATTTCGATTTGATCTTCTTTGATCTTGACAAACTTAACACATCTTCATCGGCATTGAACGCAGTTGTCTTATTTGATCTTGATAAACTGAAAGTTCTTTATCGTCCTTGAAAGCAATAATCTGAAATAAGAAAATGTCAGTGTCGCAATGAGATCAACATGGCCAACCTAGTTCATAACATATCTTCTGGAGAAAGAAGACATTGTTAAAGGGCCTAATGTTACATTATGTTGTGCTCAGGCGGCTATATTTTTGCATCGGATCCAAACGACATGAGCAATCTTTGTAAAGGATCTTACTTGAATAGTTTCAGAGCAGATAAAAAAAATGTGGTTTTACCATCCGTTCCAAGATGAAAACATGTTCTGTATTGGCAGCCTTGTTTGTATCTGATGCGAGTGGTATTGACATTTTTTGTAAAATGTAAAGTAGGATAATTACAAAATACTGAACAGAACTGTCATGTGCAAAGTACCATAGGGCAAAAAAGACAAAACTGGTAACCAACCGGACATTTGTGAACCGCAGTGTTTCTGACTTGATACACGCATTTCAAAAGAAGTGGAGAATTTAGCTGCTTTAAAGTGTTATTACTCCTTTTCCATGGCGGAAGTATCAGGTAACAACACAACGGCAATTGCGATTGAAATGTCGTAGACATTGGAAATCTTTAACCAAAGTTCTGACCGAAATTTTTGATTTTTCATATATATATTCGTCTTAAGATCAGCCCAACATTGTTATATCTGCTAATTTGTATCACAAATTTTTGGTAGTTCCCTCTTCGGGATTCGAACCACCGCTCTTGTGACATCTATGGTAACGACGCCTGCACTTCGTCTAGCGCCCTCGACCAATCGGCCACCTAGGCTTTATGCAAATATAACTTTCGGTAATCGGATGACACCTCCTATGCTTAATTTGGGGTTGTTACTACGAACGTGATGTATAGGAGCTCAGTGCAGATCAGCTGCGATGAAGTATTGTATATAGCAGGGAGGTTTAATGTCTTTCGACAAAAAATACCGCTACACAAAGTAATTATATTTTTATAGTCGTCTGAAGCTCCATATACTATACCTGATTATTGATTGATTGATTAGTTAGAGTTTAAAGACAAGCCAGATGTTCCATGACTATGATATATCCCCCTTTAAGCTCCTTTCTTTGAGAGTTCACACTGCTAGTGCTTTAGTTTTTTGTGTTGTATATGTAATGTTCGTGTGTTTTGTGGGCATGTGGTGTTTTTGGTCTTCCGTCTTCTGGTGTTCTTGCTTTTGCCTTGTCTCTGGACTTTGATTTGTGTAATCTTGTGTTTTGTTCCTTCGGTATTCTTCTGCCGTTGTTTTGTTAAATCGTGTGAAGTGCGTTTCCTGAGTAAACAGGATATGACACTTTTGATTATTAAACCAATGAAATAATCTTTTTCTTTTTTCTTTCTGTCCTAATCCTTGACAATTCAAGGAACAAATATGTAAATTACTGACCATGATCTATGTTGAGAAACGATTTAACATAGAATTCTAACCAGATATTGTAGAAAGTAATCAGCATTTAATGTTTTAAAATCGAAATCGTCACATCTTTTTAAAAATTCTTTTTTAAATACTTTTGTTTTCTTTTCCGACATATAGAAAGACTTATGGATACTGAACAATATAAGTGTAAGGATAAAGTTCAATCCATTATAATTTTCTTCATTTATCTTGTAACCAAATACAATTGTTTTCAAATTATTGACATGATTATCTATTTTAATGTTACTGAATAAAAGTTTCCTTTTTCCCAGAATATATTTAAATATTTGCAATGTATGAAAAGTGTTCATAATTTTCTACCTCATTACATAAAGTACATAGCGCAGAGTCAGATAACCGCCATATTGCCAATAGCTGTTTACAAGGTAAAATATAATGCAATAGCTTCCATTTAAACATCTTTAATTTATTTTCTTTTATAAATCTATAATTAAATAGTAGATTATTTTTTATTTTGCTGTATAAGTCAGTATCTTCCAAATAGGTTTCCCATTTTGAAAATCCAACTGGTTTTTCATAGACAAATGCCATAAGTAATGTATATATTTGTTTAGATGATAAATCTTGCAATAAGTATTTTTTTTCCTTGTTATCACATATTTGGATTTGTGAACTTGTTTTAATTTTAGTGTTTTATCGAGTCTTGATGTTTGAGTTTGGGTAGATAATTTTTTGGTATAGCTTTTAGTAATTAAGAATATTCTGCAAACCAGTTACTTTTTGAAGATAAACGACTAAGTAAAATATTTTGTGAGATATCCCCCTGGTCATTAAGTAAATCATTAATATAGATAATATCATCTTTTATCCAATTGTTGTAAATTAAAATTTTCCCTGAAATTTTATGAATTTGTTTCCCCAAATTATTTGTTTCCTAATTTCTCTATAATTTTCTGGGTTATTTTTATTGGATGCCAATTTATGTTTCATCCATACATCAACAATTTTTTTTTGTAGAATTCTGGCATAGTTGTATTGAAATTATTAATGTTGTGAATATTATCTATATTCATTACAAACAGCATACATTTTTTTCCAAACTTGTCGAAATAAAATTTTGGAATAACTTTCCAGCTAGGTAACTTGTCATCAAACTCTGTTAATCTTCTCAGCCAATAACATATATGGTATCTATAAATATATCTATATTAATCATTTCAATCCCCCTTCATCGTATTTTGAACATAGGACAGTCCGTTTCACTTTTTCTTGTTTTCCACCCCAAATAAAGTTAAACACCATTTTTTTAAATTTTGAAATGTACTTCTTATTTATACCAGCGACTGATGCTAAATACATGATATTTGGAATTATCAAAGATTTGGCAACAGCTATTTTTCCCATCATAGTAAGATTTCTCTTACTCCAATCGCGTACAATTTTCTCTGCTTTGGCATATTGTTGTTAAAGTTTAATCTCGCACATTCCCCTTTATCATGACCAAAATATTATTATATATTTTAACTTTTTCTGTACAGTGTTCATATGGCAGAATTAGTCTCATGTCCCATTGTGCATGTGCGCAATATCTCGTCGGTCACTACGATAATTTTATCATAGAAATGTATAGTACATTGATTTTATTTCAATAATGTCAACGCAATAAAGCGGGTAAATCATTTTTCCCTTGATATATTATTGAAGTTCGATCATTTCTCTTTCTTTTGGTATACACATCATTGAAATCAACTAAAATTTAGATCCGTCACTTTTTTAATCAAAAATATCTTGTATAAATTCCCATATAACCAATGTTAAGATGGTGTCAATTTCGGTAAAAAATGCATAAATCGCTACTTTTGGAATATTTTTTGGGTCATTTCTAATTTTTGTACAAAGTTTCTCTTGATATCATTAGCAAGAAGAAGGAAAGGACAACACAGAGCTAAAATAAAAATGAAAATAAATTAAATTATTAATCCGTCATTTTTTAGTTGAAATCGCTTTACTTTTTCACGTCTGTTTGTATTTGTTTAGATGAACAACACATTGTATATATAAACGCAAAGGCGGTTATAACTATACTTTATACACCAGTCCTGTTTGTTTTTAGCTAACTATGTTGTAATGAAACAATTATTGTTTAATTGTTTAAATTGTGTAAAAGTAAAATAGTAAAGTTGCATTTTGCATGAATTTTACCTAAGCTACTACTCCTCATACAGTGTAGTTTCTTTTTTCTTTATTAAAGATTTAATTTACATTGCAATTAACGTATGCATATATATAGTGATATAGTGCACTAACATGACAAAATGCATATCCTCTAATAAGTCTTAGATTTGCAATACACAAGTGGCATGGAAATCTGATGTTGAGACACGGTATACCTTGAAAAGTATCTAATTTATAAAGTTTGTATTTTATTTAGTTTCAAATATTTTTTGGAACAATGTTTTTATTAATATAATTTAATACAAATCATCTCCGCATTAGATTAAAATTTTTAAAAATTAATTGTATTATATATCCACAAAATATACGGATGTTTTGTGCACCCCATGATGTTTGTCAAAGTTTATTTACATAGGGGCAATAACGCTGTAATATTAATAAATTATATAATCAGATCATAAAAATCTGATAAAACTATATTTAATTTATAGTTTAAGATTCTCGTATCCCACTGGGTGTGAATAAGGCTATTTATGCATTGGAAAATTTGTCAAAATAACGTTTTCGGAGATTTCCGTTTGTGACACAAGGATAACAAACATTACTTTTATCGGTATTGTACTGATTTCTAACGATTTATATTTTGAATGAATCCATGCGTTCGAATGACAGGAAACTACTATGTAAATAATGCGAACAAATAATCATAATTGTCTATTTTGTAACAAAACTAAAACATGAAGACAACATTAACTAGAGGCTCAGAGACTGAGCCTGTATCGCTCACCTGTCAAAATGTTTCTACACCATACATGACTAAAAAAATGTTTCCTTACCAATGGGGTCAAATGTTTAGCTATGTTCGTCATTAGCACCCATGTTTTTTGTCTGATCCTATTGAAATGAATAATCTTTGCAAAGGATCTTCTATACATTTCAGATATGCTGGCGGCCATGTTTTCTCACAGATCGAAAACATTTCGGCAAACTAAGAAAAGGACCTTCCATACATCATTCCTGTAAAGTTTGGTTCAATTTGCTTCAGTAGCTTCAGAGGAGATAGTCAATATATGCTTTTCCCATAGGGTTCCATGTAAAAGTATGTTCTGCTTTGGCGGCCATGTTTTTTCACGGATTGAAAAAATTTCAGCAAACTAAGTAAAGGACCTTCCATACATCATTCCTGTAAAGTTTGGTTCCATTTGCTTCAGTAACTTCAGAGGAGATAGCAAATATTTGCTTTTCCCATAGGATCCCATGTTAAACTATGTTTTGCGCTGGCGGACATGTTTTTTCATGGATCGAAAAAGTTTCGGCAAACTATGTAAAGGACCTTCCATACAGCATTTCTGTGAAGTTTGGTTCAATTTGCTTCAGTAGCTTCAGAGGAGATAGCAAATATATGCTTTTCCCATAGGGTCTCATGTTAAACTATGTTCTGCGCTGGCGGTCATATTTTCTCACTGATTGAAAAAATTTCGGCAAACTAGGTAAAGGACCTTCCATATATCATTCCTTTAAAGTTTGGTTACATTTGCTTCAGTAACTTCAGAGGAGGTAACAAATATTTGCTTTTCTCATAGGGTCCCATTTTAAACTATGTTCTGCGCTGGCGACCATGTTTTTTCACGCATCGAAAAAATTTCGGCAAACTAAGTAAAGGACCTTCCATACATCATTCCTGTAAAGTTTGGTTCNTGCTTTTCCCATAGGGTCCCATGTTAAACTATGTTCTGCGCTGGCGGCCATGTTTTTTCACGGATCGAAAACATTTCGGCAAACTAAGTAAAGGACCTTCCATACATCATTCCTGTAAAGTTTGGTTCCATTTGCTTCACTAACTTAAGAGGAGATAGCAAATATATGCTTTTCCCATAGGGTCCCATGTTAAACTATGTTCTGCGCTGGCGGCCATGTTTTTTCACGGTTCTAAAAAATTTCGGTAAACTATGTAAAGGACTTTCCATACACCATTCCTGTAAAGTTTGGTTCCATTTGCTTCAATAACTTCAGAGGAGATAGCAAATATTTGCTTTTCCCATAGGGTCCCATGTTAAACTATCTTCTGCACTGGCGGCCATGTTTTTTTCACGGATCGAAAAAATTTCGGCAAACTAAGTAAAGGACCTTCCATACAGCATTCCAGTAAAGTTTGGTTCAATTTGCTTCAGTAGCTTCAGAGGAGATAGCAAATATAAGCTTTTCCCATAGGGTCCCATGTTAAACTATGTTCTGCGCTGGCGGCCATGTTTTTTGGCGGATGGGAAAAATTTCGGCAAACTAAGTAAAGGACCTTCCATACATCATTCCTGTAAAGTTTCGTTGAAATTGGTTCAGTGGTTTCAGAGGAGATAGCCAAAATGTGAAAAGTTTACGGACGGACGGACGACGGGCGGACGGACAGACGGACGACGGACGCCAAGTGATGGCAAAAGCTCACATGGCCTTTAGGCCAGGTGAGCTAAAAATTCTAGCCAATATCCCATGGGGGGGGGTTAATTGGTAAAATTTTGGCGGGGATGTGTATTTACAAAAATAAAATTCCCGTGCCCGAATCAATACCAAGAAAGAAGATAAAAGTATACCCAAATCTATAACAAAGCAAATACATATACCGGGCAACAAAAATTTATCGTATAATATTTCTGCATAAAATCAAACTGCAAAGGTATATGTGTGATTTTGATTCACTTTTATTCTGTTATACTGGAGTGCCAGGCTGTTAAAACATATACCCGAAACTATACTTAACTTACGAAATATACACACAAAATAGATTAATGCACTTTAAAAGATACCCCAAATCTATACCAAAGCCTGACAAAAGTGGCCCAAATCAATACTAAGATCTGAAAAAGGCGACCCGAAAAAAATGCACATCCCCGTAAACCAATATATAGAAAGTAACCCCCCCCCGGGCCAATACATGTTAAATACAATGAATTCCAGGCGCGGATCCAAGGAATTTGAAAGGGGGGGGGGGTTCCAATTTAGAAGTGAAAGGAAATTTCTCCAAACTTTTTGAGATATTTCTTAGTAAAACATCAGGTTATTCATTACAAAATACATGATTGTCCGAAAAAGGGGGGTTCCAACCCGCGGAATCCCCCTTGGATCCGCCAATGAATTCCACTAAAATCGGTGCTAGGAGCCGGTGTTATATTGCCATTTTCCCCCCATGCCAGTTTTTCCCCCGGAGGAAAAACTGGATCGATCCAATTTTTCCCCCTAGGAAATTTTGGATCAGAGTAGTTTTTCCCCCGGAAGAACCGGAATATGTGTACATATTGCCGTTTTCCCCCCATGCCAAAATTTCCCCCTTCATTTGAATATTAACGATCATGTCCATGCTTCATAAAAACAATTCGTACATATGTCTTAATGAAATGCTTTGTTGCATAATTGTGAAAAAAATATTTAAGGACTAACCCTGCATATTATTTATTCTGTGATTGCTGAACATCAATTAATTTGCGGATCCAAAGGAATATCCGTGGGTCTGACCCGCTTTTTATCTCGCCTGGCTTTTGCCACCACTTGGTGAATAATTACTAGGGTATATAGTTTCAAATTTGTCATTTTTTTTTTGGTCCCAGATCAAACAACATGGCTGTCGTTGCTAAAAAAGAAGAGAGGCTAGTTGCAGTTTTTGGCAAATAACTCAAAAGCCTTTACAAATATAAACAAACCTGACTCGTGTATAAAAGATCAGCATGACAAGGTCTACCCACCGTGCAATTTTGAAAAAAATCTTATGACTCATTTTAGAATTATTGCCCTTTTCTGTAAAATTTCAAATTTTGATGTTTTTTTTTTGTTTTTGTTTTTTTATTTAAAAAAACTATAACAGAGGTTCAATTCTTATTTCAAAAATGTTCAGCATATCAAAATCTACTCAAATGAATATTTTGTAGAAAATCTAAATACCCATGTAGGAGTAAGTGCCCTTTATTAGTCATATTTTTTCGTGATTTTGTAACTTTTGTCTTGTATTTCAAATTTGAGATAGAGGTCCAGTTTAAAGTGCAATAATGTCTAGCATGTCAAATACTTATATACTATTAGGAATTTGTTTTGTGAGTATGGATTTCTCTGCTTGTATTGCATCGAGTGCGACAGCACGAGATGCAATGCAAGCTGAGAAATCCATTCGAGCAAAACAAATTACTAATAGTGTTTTTATCGCTAATTATGGTATTGAAATATATCATGATTTTATGATTTTAGGCGTGATTTGAAAGATGAACATCTATTCAACGATCTATACCACGAAAACGAACTCGGTGACCCTATAAAAAAATTATATCAATAGAACAAAAATTTCTTTGGCAACATAATATCAATTTTTGAGAAAAAAATGTAGGATATAGTTTGAAACGACGATAAATTAAAATGAAAATTAAAATTATTTTACGTTCATCTCTAAAGCATTTAAAATTATAACGTTCACCGGTAGAGGTGCTAATTTACGTACCTCTCACCTTAAACGAAGTTCAGCACAAGTTGTAGGTCATTTTCGGGCTAATTTTGTACTAATAATAATTTGTATAATCTATTTTTGTACAAAGTGTAACTTATACAAAGTGAAAAAAAAAAACAAATTATAATTTGTACAGAATTTTTGTACAAAATATAGTTTTTAAAAAAATTAAATCCTGTACATATAAGAATAATACATAAAAAGAATGAGGGCGAAATGGCTTTCTCATTAAAAGAGGAGAAAAAAATGCGACGAAGAGAACGTCGCGAAGATTATGAATGACGTCGGGGGGAAAAAACTGGCTCATGTAATCATTGAGAGGAAAAACTGGACTGATCGAGTTTTCTCCCGTAAATTTGTTGGGGCAAAAATTGGATCATGCAAGTTTTTCCGGGGGGAAATTGGGATCAATCCAGAATTTCCCCCCGGAAAAACTAGCATGGGGGAAAATGGCTATATGACACCGGCTTGAACTATGAGGTATGAGCACAGCTCATTGTTGAAGCCTCATGGGTATTTCAAGATGAAGAACAACAACAAAAGCGTTGTTCCATTGCTTGGTATTACCATGTATTTGTGGAGACGTTGTCTCATTTGCATTTTCTCCATATCCCTACATTGTTTATGAAATATTTCTTGTAAAATGAACAATGTTTTGATTATTGTTCTTTATCTTGAAGTCATAACGAGGCCTCCATAAAAAAATCCAGTATACTCCACAGTAAATTCACCTGACATCATTTCGAGCGAATTTTAACTGCTCACAAAGTTGCATGATTATCAGTATCTTTATTGCTCCGGTGCTATCAAAACCGGCAATAAAAAAACAATAAATATTGGACAATATTCACACAGAAGGTGTTTATACGAAGCAATACACAAATAAGAATTAAATTTAACGAACTGAAGCTTTTTGGTCTTTTCATGCGGAAAATGTTTAGTATTTAGTCGCGTCCTTTCGACTTTTCGTTTCGTCGATCAGATTTAAAGAGTCCATGTTTCAACATATTCGTCTTCTAATTGGGGTAAATGCCCGTACATAAACCCAAACTGTACAGTTTCACTAAATATGGATTTTTGTACTGAGTTCTCTGTTATGTTTGGTCTCGATCTCAATATTTTATCCATAGGAAATGGTAATCATATTAGGCTTTCAATAACAATTAAGACTCTGTGTCACTTTCTGTTCGTATGGTCACTAGAGCTAAATGAAACCCAAAACATGAAATAATATACTGAATTTACAATCAAAATCGCAATAGATTTTGAAAAAATGGTACCCAATATATTTGAAGCCGAGTCACTACACACTACACTACAATTTCTTTACAAAGTATGTATTTGAGGATATGTGTTGTCTGTTCCACAACTGAAATACACACCAAAGGCCGAGTAAAAAGAAAGAAAAGATATTAATTACAAACAGAATTATGATTGTAGAATCAAAGAACAAAATACTGAAATTGCATATATTTTAGTTATGTGCGTAACCATTTTGAAAACTTATGTGTCTTCAGTGCAAAATGATAAAAATCAAAACTTTCAAATACCCCGCATCTTCATGAAACGAGGATAAATTATACATGTACAACTTTAAATATCGATACAAGAATACCATTTAAGTAAACATAAAGATAATTAACTAAATAAACAAACATATAAACTACATGGGGTCTTGTATTTCTTTATCAGATATTGAGATAACAAATGATCAGAAAGAGTTGTCTAGAATTTCCCGCCACTGATAAAAAATATCAAATAAGAGTTGTCTCGCATTAATGAGACTAATTCTGCCATATGTTTAGTCGTCCCAGCCAAAATCCCTCGGTTTTATTTCTATTGAGTACTAAACCTGATAACGATCCAAAAGTTTCAATTAGATTTAATGCCGAACTTGTTTCTTGTTTTGATTCGACAAAAATAGTCATGTCATCTGCAAGCTGACTTAATTTAAGACTATGAGTTTTGCCATCTAATTTTATTTGAATTCCTTTAATGTTGTTATCTTGTCTTATCCTACATGCCAAAATTTCTACAGCTATAACGAAGATTAAAGCGCTAACTGGACATCCTTGGCGAATGCCTCTAGAAATAGGAAATGGTGAAGAAATCCATCCATTACTCTGAATGCATCCTTTTATATTAGTATACAAAGTTTTTATCCATTTAATGATAGAAGTTTTAAAGCCAAAGGACAAGGTGCGATAAGGGGTTTCTTTGGCCCAAGATTCCAGCGAAGTTTTAAGTTGCACATCAAGATTTTCTTCAATGTTCGTTTCAAAGCTTAGATGCCATTCATAGAAAAAATACAAAAGTTGGAATCAATGACGTCACAATAGGTATAGTTCTGACGACATGAAAAGGCTACTTTTGAACATTTTCATAGAAAGATACCAAATTTGGCAGATTTCCGAAGTTTTTTTAACCGCAAATATCAAGCACATTCAAGAACCAATTAGATAATTTACCAACTTATTTGTACAAATGAATTGAACCTCTCATACAAATATTTTTGTGGTTCTTGCATGTGCTCAATATTTCCTACATAGAAAAAGTAGTCAAAATTGGTCAAATTTGTCATTTTTCTACAAAATCTTCAATTTTCCCTTCTTCTACCCTCAAAAATGCAATAATCATACATCAATATTTGAGAAATGTTACTGTTTACTGAAAAGCAAAACCCATAGAACAATTCAATGAGAATATTCGGAGAATTCAACGAAATTTTATTTTCAGGCGAAATAAGGCCCTTACCGCCCCCACTCCTTTTTGAAGAGATTTGTACATAAAGTCCCATTCTAAAGAATCAAAAGCTTTGGAAAAATCAGGGAAAAGAATTGCACCTTCTACATTAAATTTATCTGCATAATCAATGATATCTTGTATCTGTCTGATATTAAATCCAATATATCTGTTTTAATTTATCCATTTTGGTCACTGTGAATAATTTTATGAAGTAGTGGTTTGATTCTTTGTGCTAAAGTATAAGCAATGATTTTTGTATCTACATTTAGTAGAGTTATGGTACGGTAGTTATCTAAATTCAATGGATCACCTTTTTTATAGATTACAGTTATCAAGCCAAGTTTATGTAAATCAGTAAGTTTCCCCTTTTCATAACAACAATTAAAAACATTAACAACAAATTGTTTCAAATGTGTCGAAAATGTTCTGTAAAATTCTACTGTGAGCCCATCAATTCCTGGTGATTTATTAAGTTTCATACTAAAAACAGTTTCTGTACATTCCTCATCTGTTAATTTTCCTTCTGCTGTTTTACTTTCATGTTCAGCAAGCACATAATCTATTTTTGTTTTTCAATATATTCTTCAATTTGTTCTTTATTTGGATTTTTAGAAGTATAAAGTTTCAAATAATAAGTTCTCTCAATATCAAGTATTTTACCTTGATCTATCTCTACTTTACCATTTATATTTTTCAAAGCAGTAATAGTTTTATTTGTTTGTCTTGATTTTTCTAAGCCTAAAAAATATTTTGAATTTTTTCCCCTTCTTCTATCCATTTTACCCTAGATCTGATTTTAGCCCCTTTTATTTTTTCATCATAAAGTTTCCCAAGTTTTTCTTCAGTTTCATCAATTTTATTTGATATATATAAAACATCATCTTCATTTTTTAAACAAGTCTTCTTGTCGTAAATTTCATTCAGTCTTTTAAGTCTCGATTCAAGATTGATTGATTGATTGATGTTTTACGCCAACTTCAGCAATATTTCAGCTATATCGTGGCGAGAACTGTTAAGTATATTAAGCATACAAATTTCATTTCGCCATTTTTTGCCTTAATTTTACAATACGCCAATGTTACTTCCTTTATTTCTGTTTTTAATAAATCCCAAATCTTTCTAGGATCTTTAGCAGTGGATACATTTTTACTATTGTTTATTATTTCAATAATTTTTTCTTGGTATTTTTCATCATCAAGAATACTGTTATTCAATTTAAAGTACCCCGTTCCCCTATTTTCTTTATTTCTTTTAATTTTAAGTGATACTGCTTGATGGTTTGTATAATTTATAATAGCAGGTCTTATGTCTGTGCATAAAATTTTCAGTCTAAGGTCTGAACTAATAAAAGAAATAATCAATTCTGCTTGCTACTTGTTTATCATTTTTCCTCCTCCAGATATACTGGGTTTTATTTGGATGGATTGTTCCTTTCGTAAAATGATTAACTACTACTTGGCAGCGCAAATGTAAATACACTCTTAATAGAAAATTGGTTTTGGTTTTCTATGTCCTTCGAGTAGAACCGTTTTCTCAAACACAGTAAAATGGCTTAAATCTGCATAAAATCAATATAGCAATAATAACAGGAAACACCTACAATGGCCGAAAATTACAATCTCATGCCACAATCTACTAGGGAATTGCACAAGAAAAACAATAAAAAGGCAAAAGACAAAAGTAGACAACGATAGGAACTCGCGATAGCCGGAAACAGCAAGAGGTAGAGGTAGGGTTAAACCGCTAACCGCTATTTACAAGCATGTTCGAATGCTAATATGTCAGATAACATACATGTGAGGCATATATCAATTTTATTCATATGAAATGCATTTACCAGAGACCGTCTTACACGATTTTCGATAAAAATTTAGCATATTTATAAAATGACCCATCAGAGGAACATAAAACACGTCTGAATTGCCCTTCTTCTTTTGTAAAGAACATTCGACAAATCGTGCACTTAAGGTTGGTTGAATTTGATGCAATTTTTTTAGAGGAGATCATTGAAATTTAAAGAGCTAACGGACGAAAAGGCAACAGGGACCAAGTAATAGCTCACTCTCGATAACAAAAAAGACAATATTATCATAAGCAGAAACGAATGATTGTTATATGCAATCATGACACTAAACTTAGAATCTTCATTTACTAAGAAATAGTTGTACTTTTAATGCTTACAAATTAGACGCAAAGTGCAAAACCATTACGTGATATTTGCATACAGACTCGCGAGAAAAAATGTTCCTGTTAGTTTTATCGAAATTTACCTTGTTCTATGTATCTTTTGTTATTGTATTATTACGCCCATCTTTTCTTAAGTACAAAAAAATGCATTCTTAAGTAATATAAGTTTTGACAAGTTTTCATCAGGTTATCACGAACTTTATTAGCAACTCAAAACAACGACTCGCCCGAAATAAGTCCTTAAAGTGTAATTTTGTCATACATTCAAATCAAATAATTAATCAATAGAACATCATGTTAGTAAGGAGTAAAAATTTTTTTGGGATGTGACAAAAATGTCATCCTAACCCGCCAAAAGCAAGTTCACCCCTATTAAGCTGGGTAATGTTTAGGTAAAGGTAAATGTTTAAATATCGTGACTGAAATTACTCCGAAACATTATCAAATGTTACAAAATTATAAATTTGTTTATATTTTTCTCAACCGACCTAAACATTATTCAACTGGACAAAACCAATAATACGAGAACTCTTCTTACCTAAAGGATTAAGTTGTCGCCCCTTAAATATAACATGAGGATATATAATCTATTGGGTTTCTTTTGAAGCAATAGAAATTTATGAAATCTTTCAAAAATACTTACTCTTGTGTTTTCCACATTTCGAAGGTATGTTGCTTGCTTGTAGGATTTGTTTCTATTGCTGTACACACGGTTGGTTGCAATTTATGTCCACCTGGGGATTAAAACAAAATACATTTGACTCTGACTTGTTTCTTTAGTATGAAGTTTCACTGCAGAACAGTCTTTTGTACCTGTTGCGATGTTTTTCCGATAATACCCAGGGAAATGCATACATTTAAAAAAGTTATAAATTGAACAACTTGAACAGAAGTTGCCGAAAATGATTCTAAATATATATTTCAAGCAAGTATAAATGGAAGACGGCAGGTAAGGGGAAATTCAAGAAAAATTGATTGATTGAATATTGTTTAACGTCTACTCAGCAATATTTCAGCTATATCAAGACGAGAACAAGTTTGTTGATAAATAATCACTTTGGGGTATGGAAATGGCCATGGGACGGGAAATTTTGACTGCCACTGGAAAAGTAGGGTGAAATCGTCAAGGGCGGGGAATTTAGCCTTGTCGCCGATCACCTACGGACCACCCCAAAAAGAGCTTGCTACAAGGGTTCTTTAACGTGCAGGAAGCGTGGCATTTCTTCCAACACGTGGACCTGAGTTTACATCCCATCCGAAAGATGGGTTGTGTATTTATTAATCCCGCACAACCACGGAATGGGTCCTATTTCTATATCCCGGGACCCTCGGGGTCAGCCTCCGTTTAGGAGGGGTCACACCCCGCAAGCCGGAGATACTGGGTCCTGAAATTCAAGAAAAAAATTGCAAGAGAATAACAAATAGAGAAAACATTACAAAAATAATCAATGAAATGAAAAAATGAACAAAAACGCCATATGACTAAAGCACTGGGACAACCGCCATTCATATATATATATATATATTAAAAAAAACGAAACAAAAGAAAAAAAACAACGGAGGCCAAGAGACTTGAGCCTGTATCGCACATCTTACAGAATATATGTACGTCATGCAAATGCTTTTGACAGAAAATAATGTTTTCTCATCGATTTTTTTATGTTAATCTTGATTCTCTCCCTGACAATTAAAACAATTTAGATAATAGAAAACACCTACAAATTCCAAAAATTACAATCACATGCCAGGATTCACAAGGGAGCTGCAAAAAAGACAAAAATAAAAGATAAAAGACAAACGGAAAGAAAAGAGGAACTCGGGATAGCCGGACTTAGTACCAGCACTAGCAAAATCTAGCCGTAGGGTTCAACTTGGGTACCCAATCTTCCCTTTTCTCTATCCCGTTCCGCGGATTATAAAATACATATAAAATCCGATGCTTACTAATTACTTACCCAAGACCACTATCTTGAAGGAAAAAAAAATAAGACAAAATGTATCTAATAAAGATGGATCAAGGGATGTTCCCTGCTAAACTTAAGGCTACCTCAAGGGACCTTGTCTGCTGGTAAAACAATGTCACACTTTATAAGAAAAATTAAAGTCCCGAAAAGTTTGGTAAAGAATCATGTGTATCAGCACACATCGGCAGTACCAGTGAAAGGCCAGTATACATGGAAATCTTAATTAGATCCGAACTGCAATTTAACGGTGTCAGAATATATGAATCTAACGCCGGTTAGAGTGCAAAATCGAGAAATCTCAGACACCCATTGATAAGATTTCAATATTTCTCTGACGGGCCTTGCCGAGTCGGAGAACCATTAAAATCTTACCCGAGGATGTCTGAGATTTCTAGATCCTGCATTTTTAATGGTGTTTGATTTATTTTCTCACATTTGTAAACACCAAGTGGGATTTGTGTACCACGGTACTTGACATCTGTCACTCCTAGGCAAGGCCAATGACGTCAGAATAAGTTGCCTGGTAATTTTCCGTCTTGTACCAGAAAAGGAAAGCGGGACTGGCTTATCTTTTTAGTGAGAAAATTCGGTCATTATCGCCTATAACGTGAAAAATGTTAGTTATGTCCTAGTTTTCTGGATTGTAATATCAGTTTTGGCATTTTAACACCATTTCCTAAAAATGAGAATTAGAAACATTTTTTTTTAAGATCAACTTGAAAATTAGAAATAGCCATGACCGATCTTTCACACACCATTGCTGTGCAATCTAGTTAAATTTTGGCTTCAGAGCCGATTATAAAATGTTTTTTTCCATATGAGTCAATGTCGAATTACGTTCTGCGCTTATGACCATGGTTTCATAAGATCTGAACAAAATGAGCATCTGTCATGTCTGTAAAAGTTTCAATGGGAATTATTCACGTAATATCGTCCGTATGACGTCGCCACTGCTCCATAAGTGGTTACATGAACGCTTTTATCGCGACGACGCTTGAATTGGCATTCGCGTTAGAACTGAAGTTTATTACAAAAACACTATCTAGGTAAAATTAATACTTTTTGTAGAGAAACCAGTTAAAAAATATTCATTAAATAATTTTGGCGACCAGTTATTTTCTCTGCCAGAAACAAATTTCAAAAGATCGGCATAAATTGTAACAAAATCAATTGATCAGTCAATCATTAGAATTGATCGATCAGTTAGAATTAGAATTATTTTTCTTTGATCGAAAAAAAGAAGAATCAAGAAAGATTGATGAAATCGAATTCCGTCTGAATTTTTCTACGAGGAACAAAATGAATATATTGTCTTTTTAACTGATTTTCTTCAATGACATTTTTTTGTTTTTGTATAGTTTAGTAAGACACAAAATAAATTTTATGACCGTCCATGTAATTTCAATACATTTTAACTTTTGAAAAATTAGGGAATAATAATTCAGACCAAGTAGAAATTGCTGGCGTTATTTCTTAAAAATGCTCAGAATATATTGTCAGTTTGACCACAGTTTCTTGATATGAAAATATTCGTATGCGTATGCAATAAAATATCCATATTACAGAAAATTATCATTAACTTGTGTTTTCAAACACATTTACGCAGTATGCAAAGCTTACCATAGATTAGACTACTGACCATCAAGTAGGAATGAAAATGTTTAAAACGGTTAATTACTGGTCTTCTATGGTCGATTTATGGTCTTCTAAAGGTTTTGATTTGATCTGCAATGAAGATGCTGAAATGGCCATCTGCAGAAGTTTAATTTACAATATCATAGTATTTTTTTTTTTATTTGAAAGGGACAGACGATGATAACATTTCTAAAACTTAATGCATAGACATCTTACTTGTTAAAGAAATTACTGAACTCGAAGTAAGATAACCCCTCTTTCTTTGTATTTATCGAAAGGAAAAACTTGCCCTAGAAGCAACCGAAAAAAGTCCGGTGAGCAATAATCATCCAAGACAATAAATTGTAAGACTACAAAGATACGTTAAAAACACTCCCCGTTTTACATAATTTATGAAGAAATAAACTTTAACCTACAAACATATAAATCCAACAATACTGACTACATGTGTAACGATTTATTTTCCCGAAATCATGAAGAAATGAACTAATAACGGAATAAACTTTGAAATTTTATCTCTTACAAACTATGACATTAATTTCTGGTCTTTTGGAGTTAATATCAAAGGCATTTATGAAGTCGTAACTACTTTTTTTCTTTTCAGGAGTTTATTGAAACATGAATTCATATATCACTGGGGTGGAAGCGCTACGCGAGAATTTCATTGTTTACGTGGATGACATTTAATTTGTATAAATGCGACTAGATTAAATGCCTTATTTACGTTAATATGCACCTTATTGCAGTAAATTTATTATTGACTTAAATCAGGGACTAAATGGAGTCGCATCTAAACCAATTAGATAAGGAAATTTTCGTGTCGCACTTCGGCCCAAGTGTATATACTAAAACAGATATCATAAATTTCAAGCAAGGAAATACTAAAGAAATGCACAGAAAAACGTTAAATGGTTAATTTTCATTTGATTATTCCGTAATTACACAAATAAAAAAAAATGATGTTTTGTCATGAGCCAGATTTACATGCACTGTTTTACACTATAAATAAAAGTCGCATTCCGATTGAAACAGCAAGTCTACTAGGGTTCTAAAACATTTTACTTTCAAGTTAACATATTCATTTCCGTTACTGCAAACAAAATAAGTTCGGGATTCTAATCGCTAGTACTTTTTTAGATCTCAGAAATATACACACATAATGTATATACATTTTCAGTGTAACTGAAATAACAAATTTGTACAATGCAAGAATTAATGTTCGTAAAACAATGTTTTTCCTATTCCAGCGATTCTCTTATGGTCATTCAAAAATCAGTTATGTGGGTATAATAAATAATTTACTAGTTATAAGTCCAGGTCATGTTTTACGAAGTCATAGCCGCGAAATAGATATTCTACTGCATGAGATCTACTAAGTCGTGCCCTTGAGATCCGCTACAGGATCACACATATCTAATCCATACTTCACTAGAATACCGTTTCAGAATAGTGACACACACGGAATTTTGTTTTTGCGTTCCCTCAATATACAATGTTACTTCTTTCAAGCTACATGTTTCTCCCAAAAGATAATCATATCGTTCCTTCAAGAACATACTTCGTTCTGCGTTTCAACACTTCCCTCGCAATATTGTATTTCTCAAATATAAATATCTAAAATACGAAAGATTTCATGAGAGAACCCAAAAATATATTCCCTTCTTTTTTCGATGAACTATATACTATGCAACATTTCTAACAACCGCAAAAAAGTTGAGGTCGTATTATGCTATGTTGCAGTCGTCGTCTGTAGACAATTTGTCAATAACTTATATTCCAGTTGACAATGCCTATGAAATTTTAACAATGTTCGATGGCACCATGTATAAGGAGGTGTGGATTTCTCTAAATATAAGCTGGTTTCAAAGACGATAACCAAGTCATAATTTTCCGAAAGAGTCCCATTTTTTACCGTGTTCAGTGCTTGTGGTAGTGATTTCGGTCGGATCCAAATGAAATGAGCAGTCTATGTAACGCTTTCTATCAGCATTCCCTGGATGTAAATTCTATGGTGGTATTCTTCAAGCTTTCTATGGCTTATGCTGATGCTGAGACAAAATGTTTTTCACACAGATTTTAAGTTTCTTCAATAATTTCAGAGTTTATGATCAATATGATTTTCTTCTCGGTAGAGTCCGATTTTAACTTTGCTCTGCGCTGGCGATCATGTTTTTACCGGTTCGGAACTAAATGTGCACTTTTTGGTAAAGCACTTTCTTACATCATACTTGTAATGCTCAGTTAAATTTGATTCGGTGGCTAAAGAGAAGATAGTCAAAAAATTATCTTCCCATAGAATTCAACGTTAAATTATGTTTAGTGTTGTCAGAATTTTTTTTCAGATTCAACTAAAATTAGCAATCTTTCTTTGTTATGAACCTTCCATGCATCATTCCAACTCAGTATAACGTTAATTTGCTTAATTGTTTCAGAGCAGGTGATGAAAATGATGATTTTCATAAAGAATTTAACTACATACTTTACAAATGGATATGGAATAAATCAACATGAGACAACAAACATATGTTAACTCCAACTGCAATAAATATAAAAAAGCTGTTTGGCCATTTCGGAAATCAATTCCTCATCATCAGCACTAAAACCCAAACACAACAAATCCACAATTTCAAGAATTGTTAGAAATCCATAATACCAAATGTATGTTCCATACTTAGCGGCTATGTTTTTTTTATGAACAGAAAAGAAAATTAGTAGTTTTTGTTCAGAACTTTCATTGGTCATTCCTGTAAAGTTTGTTTTAATTAGCTTCAGTTGTTTTAGAGAAGAAAATGTAAAACGTTTTCGCATGGCGGATGGACAGTAGACGGACGCTAAGTGATGGCAATTATTCACATTAACCCTTGGATCAAAGGGTTAATGTGAGTGTGCTGCAAAAGAACAAACGTTATCTTCAGGTGTTCAAACTTGTTAGTATAGCATGCCTTTAATATTTTAAAGATGGCGATAGACAGCTTGTCAATGAAAAGTCCGATGATACGTTCTACTTGTTCAACATGTATCAACATGTCCAACAATAAGAAAAAAGAAAAATGAACTTTGTTTGAAATGCAAGATGCAGTTTAAATTACCTATACAATTCATAAATATATGACATGAATTGGTAAAAAGCTACACATCAAGAAATGTGTCACGAAAATTTTAAGATGAAAGCCCATGTAAGTGTACGTAATTATATCTTACTGAGATATTTCTGAACATTCGATTGAAAGACCTTTTTTGATTTCTGGCCACGACCCAAATCAAAATAGTGCCGCGACATATCAGCTGATACATGTTGCCTTTATTTAGAATGATATGGATTGGTGACATTGCCCTGTGAAACTGCTTTATTGTAAGCAACAGAGTTTTCTTACCAACACCCTAAACACCCTAAACCTTGTTTGCAGATCAACCCGAAAACCGTAAAAGACAGCGAATAAAGTGTAACGAGGAAAACGTTCATTGTCACCCCGTAGGAAGCTGTACAATGGAAGATGAGGGGATGAGCTTTTGAACGGAGGATAGAGAGCTCAGGTAAATCAAAACATTGCAGACGAAGATGGAATATGTAACGGAAATATAGCTTACATTTGTTAAAAGGCTATGTTTAGGGGAATATCTGATTTAAAAGTGCATAAATAATAATATATTTCTTCTTTATGAAATTGTATTTTGAAATTTTATTTGAACGGAAAACTGGAGGGTAGCGAGCTCCGTTCAAAAGGTAGTGAGGCATATGAACTGAGGGTAGCGAGCCAAACGATAAAATATAGCGTACTCAAGGAAATGATGATATGGTACATTTCTCACGAATTTTATCTTCCAGTATGAAATCAAATCTCAGCAATAGGCAAATCCAAAGCTAAACCAATACAAATATCAAATCCATTTTCTCTCGGTAGATATTAAACATGCTTAACATTTTTTAGAAATAAAGACTGCGAGAAATATATACAAAACAACTTTATTGCACGGTTATTGCATGAATATTGAGGGATATCATCCATAGTAGAATTTAATATTGCTCGACCTACTCAACGAGGTGAAAATTTATTGCATTTTTGGTTGCTTCTAGCCTAGGGTAATATTATATTGCTATACAATAATAATGTGGGTGGTATATAACTGTATGACTACAAATGTAGATATTGATATGTCAAAAACATGTTTGGACCAGTTAGTTATGTTTAACAGTTTGTTGTTTTTGCTTCTTTTTTTTTATTCTTATTTTTTATTTATTTTTTGTAAAATATTTCGTTACTAGGATTTTTTTTTAAATGATCAAAGATCTCGTTGAAAGTATTTTTGTTTTAGTTAAAGAATTGTAATAAAGGAAAATTTATAAACGCACTTCAATTTCATAAATAGTCTGTTTTAATGTGGTATATATTTATTTCAATAGGTTCAGAAATCCAATATTCCTTCTTACTGGTATCCGAGGTGATCGTTTCCGCCTTCATATCAGCACGGATATGACGATAACTCCTAATTGAAAGTTTATATTAAACAGATTAGAACATGGCCTTTTCCATATACACACAGTTATCA